>JABJVR010007736.1:0-11240 GCA_025773905.1 Chitala chitala | reverse complement strand
TGCGCCCTATGTGCTCTGGGATGGGCTCCAGGCTTCCCCGCGACCCTCACCAGGACTAAGCAGTTAAGATAATGGATAGATGGATGTGCACAGCCTGCTCAACACATTTTTAATAAAGCAGCTGAAAAAAGTGAAATGTAAGATAGAATAAGAAGGGAGAACACAGAGAAGTAATGACCACAAAAGTATTCAAAACGTAACTGTGGCAAACCTAAAATTGGATTGAGTTCACAAAATTACCTTTATATATATTCAGAACAAAATGTGTTTTTATGCAGTTCCCTTAACAGGTGATCAATTTCAGGTAGATCCAACCTGGACTATGAGGCTTTCAAAAGAAGCCAATCATTTAAAATGCAGGTCAACAGAATGCTGTGGAACATGCCTGAGGTTAATAAACAACTAATTGTTCATATTAAATTATCAACAAAATAAAGACCAGAAAGTTATAACATTTATCCAGTTGTCTTTCCTGTTTCGAGAGAGTTCCCATTATGTCAAAAAGAATGTCCCATGACTAACAAAAAGGAAATCTGTACTGACAAACCTTTTTTTCCAGAGTAGTTCCTAAAATTAAACTATACGAAATAAATAAACTGCTAAAAAATAAACTTATTTACATAAAATTGAGAGCACAAAACATGTATTTATTTGTTTGTGTATTTATTTATTTATTGATTTTTGAAAAGTGGCAAAAGGTATTATGGACACATGAGATAAAATTAAAATTTTTGAGTCGAAATTCTGAGTTATATTCCAAACCGTGCCAGCCTGGAACATGAGCTTTCCAGGACTTTGTACATGTGGTGCTGGTTGAACCAAGCTACAGGTGTTACCCCATGATGGGAGGTAATATGTGGGTCATACCACATAACCCCATTCTGTAGAAGAACTGGAAAGCTTTTCAGAAGCAAATCAAGGGTGAATTATGTATGTGCTTCATCATCATTTCTCCTTTTGGCTGAAACAAAAGAATGAAAAACGTTTGTGACCATTCACCTTTCAGGGGGACAATGATTCTAAACACAGTCTGGGAACTATAGAGGAGTGGCTTCAGAAAAACAGAAAGAATGTCCTTGAGCAGTTCACTCAAATGTCTGACTTGAATCCTGCCGAGGTTCTGTGGAAAGAAGTTGAAAACTATCCGTAAGGGATCCTCAATCAACTTCAGAAAAGCTGAGTTGATTCCCTAAGAAAAATGGGCAAAAACTGCACAAGGCTGCTATGCAAAATGGATTGCCTTACTGAAAAAAGAGTGGGCTGTAATAGCTGTCAAAGGACACCTCCATCAGATGCCAAGTCCAATCTACATATACCAGGCACTTCTTTCTCTGATTTTTGCTGACATTCCCTGTCCTCTGTCTTAGTATCAGAGAATTCCGGTTTGTACAGGCTGAGTAAAAGTTTTTAAAAATGTGTATGCAGCATTTTGTAATTTCACAGAGAAAGAGTTCATTTTTAGGTTCTAAATACTTTGTAGAAAATGCATTTGTAGTAGTGGGTTGAAGGTATTAAATATATATATATATATAATCATATGTAGTATTCTATTTACCCAGTGGTTACAGTAGCTGTGTAGCTATATGCGCCCACTTTGCAACGTATTACATTTTGATTGGAAACAGTATTTGAAGATGCATGTGGTTTTCTATATTTGGGTATGAACGCTGAAAAGTTGAGGAGAAAAAATTAGACTTCCTGGCATGAGCTATAATGTTGTTTTTCCATAAGAATTTGTGCAACATTTAGCAGTCAGGAAATGGAACTGTCCAAACTGGTGCATGACAAAACTACCAGCTGAACGTTGCTCGTGTACAAAGTTCTAATTCCAGGGAACTGTTTAGCATTTTTTGCAGCCACAAAAGGGAGATGGTTTAACCTGGGAATATTTAGCTCTGGGCACTGAGTAGTTTGGTTGGCATGTCTTTTGAAGAAAAAAAAGAAGAAATTTAAACAGAGTTTCTGTATCAGACCAGTTGAGTACTTCAGTAACTACTGTTGTATGTACTTTAGAATAACAGTACGTGTGATGAACCTGGCTAGTTTAATCTGTTAATGTTATTATTTTTAAATGCACAATTAAATCTATCCAGACATTCACCAATTATTCGATCACAGTAATTCAAACAGTGACACTGGTGATAGTTAACTTGCATTTGGACCTAGTTTTCTAGATGCATTTTAAAGACAAATCAAAACTAAAGTCATCATTACATAGCAGATCCGCCTTTTCATTAGCCTACGTGTAAAGGCACAAATTATTTGTACAAATAATGTAAATAACATATTAATTCTATTTAGCTGTAATTTATCGTGAGGAACCTTTTACAGCTAACAGGTAAATTTTAGTTATTTGAATAGTGAATTCACAGCTATATGTCCCTGAGATGCCACTATGGCTGTGGCGTCTCATTCAGGGTCAGAAAACAAGGGGACGGGTTTCTGCTTCCAGCAAGCCCTGTCGCCTGTGAGTTTGAATGTCCTGGCCACTCATCAACATCACGCCCACGCGTTGCCCTCTTACTATTCAGAGTACTTGGTGCTAACCTCAGTGCTAACCCCACTGCTAGCCACAGAGCTCTCAGGGAACAAGTGGGATGGCAGCTGTTTCCGCCATCCATCCTCATAAACTTGATCGTTTCAACAGCCAGTTTCATTTGGAGCGGCGAGCTGTCCTGAGGACAGGAACACGGTCCAACCGCACATTAATCCCCATCACCTGGCTCTCACAGTCTTTTTCAGAGACACTGCACTTCACAGCTAAATGCTAACAAAGACACCAATTTTCTGGACTGCTGCTGACTGACACAGCTGTCCACTCTGCCTGTGGTTTGCTTTGTCCTCAAGTGCACCAGGCTCACCCCTGTGGCAAATCAGGAAGAGAGGGGGCGAACTGCTATCTGGAACGGAGACAGTTAATGACCTGCAGCCAAGCAGAGCTAAGGACCACTTTGCGTTTTAATCACCACCTTATATATATGTAGCCTGCGACAAATGGCATCGATAACAGTGATCCCCAGTGCACATTTGGCTTGGTGACAACTGCAGCCTCAGGTCCCTAAGTCCAGTCAAAATCACGGATCAGCGGGTAGCCTTTGTTGCGTGTCTTCATCTTCGTCAGGGACTAGGGACTTCATCTTCATCAGTTGGCATAATGTGTCCGTCTGATCAGAATTAAAGTAGAACAGGACTGTGTGAAGTGGTGCTTCTAAAGGCTGGTTTGAGATGTTCCTGGTGGAAGCACTGATGTTGCTGTTGTTCATTTGGGATCTTAACATTCCATTCAATGTTCATTGAAATGCATCTAATCCTCCATCCATCCATTATCAAACTGCTTATCCTTTGCAGGGTAGCAGGTGACCTGGAGTCTACCCAGGCAGCCCAGGACACAAGGCCGGGTACAGTCAGCAGACAGAGAGAAAATCCATCACAGGGCATATTTAATCTTATTTATTTTGTTGTTATTAGGACAAATAGGAGAAAACAGAATATCTGATTTTTTTAGCTGTGTATTATCATATTTACACAGAGAAATTCTAAAGCAAAGGTGATTTGATAAGAAAAGATTTAGGAATTAAGAAAGCAGTTGGGGGGGGTCATCATTGATTTCATCACATTGTATTCTATCCCAGGCATTCACTTTGATTTCAAACTGAACGCATCTTAATGCATTTCAACATACCGTGAAATATTGATAAGAGGATTCATGTGTTAAATGTTGCTTAGGCGGGAGTTAAATGTGGGTTACCTATACAACTGAAAGCCTGTTCCTTGAGTCTCGTGTGAATTGGGAGCGTTTATTGAATTAGGTCCACATCAGGATGGCTTAGCAACCCTTTCAAACTCTAGCAAACACAAAGAGGGCGAGGGAGAAGAGTGAGAAGCACCCACTGGGCCATCTATATTTCTTTACTTTAGAAAGCCCTAGACAAGAAAATGAATACTTCTGTTGTGCAATTTTACTTCTTTTGTTGTTGGCCTATATTTTCTGCTGAATCTTTTTCCTTTTAATGCAACTTATGGATTACAGATGTGTGTCTGCTCTTCATGTGTGTGGCTACGAATTGTTTCACGAGGTGAGATTGCAGTGTATATTAGTACACGACAGTATATCATAAAAAGGGCTGTTTGACTTGGAAGGCAGTTTCAGTGGGGGGCGGGGGCGTAAGCTCGCCGTCTCGCTTGGCCCACAAATTTAGTTATCACAAGGCTGGCTGGGCGTCCGCGGGAAGTGAAGGATGTTTCCTTTAACTTGGGCTGGAAGTGCAGGACTCTCTGGGTGTGCACCCAGGTGGCTTTATGAATGTAAAAACGGTCCGGCACAATACCACGGGGGTCATGCATGACGGCCATGTGCTTGGCTGGACTCCCCCACCTCCCCCTTAGGTGACCTCACAACTGATCTCCCTCACACCGCACTTGTCAGCAGCATGACTAATCGTAGGAAGCCTTCTGGCCTGTAGGCCGAGGTTCATGCTCTCTCTGGAATGCCCCACCTCTGTTTCTATGGACGCGTCTCAGATTGTTTCCAGTCGTGCTCTTTAAATCGTCCGCAGTCACCAATCATGTTGCCTGGAAGAAAAGTACTGGAATGTGGTTCTAGTTGAGCACGAGTGGGAAGGATGCTTGGAGAATTACTGTGGACCATATTTCTCTGTGTCATTTCTCTTATTCAGCATTACTTTCCAATCCTGACTGCTTCACTATAATACACATGTGGGGTTCTATCAAAGTTTCACTGATGAGAGCCCTCCATGATTTCTCTTCCTCAGCCCCCATTGAAACACACTTGGCATAACTTGCCCCCCTGGCAGTTGCTCCCACCAGTCAGACATTCAAGTATGATCGTGCTTGGCAGGCTGGTCCCCAGAGCACGGGGTCAGCCTCACTTGGGCTTGTGCGTTGCCGTTCTATTCTTTAGAAGAAAGAAAAAAAAAAAAAGGCACGGCCAGTGCTTTAGGAACAACACCATCCAGACCAATAAAAATAAAGCCGTCCTTGTTTTTACTTGGCTGCACGTAAAAGGAAATCGCTGCAGTCCAAGATTTCAAAAACTGTGACATTCTCCTGTTAACATGGCAGACAGAATACTGGAAGCACAAATAACCAGCTTTTATTTGCTATTGCCTCTGTATTTTATCATGTTTTTGCAAACATTAAGGACAGGCTGCAACTGAACTTTAACCTCAGGCATTTAATTATATTTGATTATTAACATGTTTTGCACACATTAAATAAAATTCCCTCTTGAACGTGTAATGAATACCTAACTATCTAGGTATTTTCCATACCACTTATCCTGTGAAGGGTCACAAGAGGGCCTAAAGCCTATCCCAGGGAGCTTAGGGCACAAGGCAGGGGACGGTCTGAATAAGGTGCCAACACATCACAAGGCACAATTGTGCACACACACACGCACGCACACACACACACGCATGTGCACGCACACGCACACACACACACACACACACACATCCAATCACACAGGGGGAATTTGGAAATGTCAGTCAGCCTACAGCACATATCTTTGGACTATGGGAGGAAACTGGAGTACCTGAAGGAAACCCACAATACACAGGGAGAACATCCAAATTCCACACACACACACACACACACGCACACACACACACACACACACACAACCCAGGAGTGAGAGTAGTACTCCTAACCCTGGAACAGCAAACCACTGAGTCACAATGACCCCCAATACCTAACCATGTATAGTAAGATTCTCTGTTGCTAAAAAGACATTAAGAGTGTATTACCACTGGTATTTATTAATAATATAATTTGTAGTAATGAAGTTTAATTATTTTTTCATGCATTACTGTTATATTGTTCTCGGTGTTTTTAATTATTTACATAATTTAATTACAAACCTAATTAGAGACTATAAACATAAAAAAGAGTGAGTAGGAGCATAGGTCAAGACTGAGGTCAATAGAGTGGAAACATCCAACATGCAGAAACAGAGTAACAGATGTAAAGCACTTTTTGTTCACATAGTCCTAGAAATCTTGCTTTTCTAAGATTCATAGGAAAGAGTCACCTGCTGCCTGGTCCTACTGTGCAGTGTTAAGATGTATTGACCATGAAGTATTGATCACAAAGTAAATCGCTGCAGTTCATTGTATGTGTGAGTGACTTCTCTATGTTGCACAGATGCAACATCCAGAGCATCTTGCTTTGTCTCCATAAGTCCTCAGAGCCCGCACCCTCACCCAACCCCACTCTTACACAAGTGGTTTCACATATGAAGGAATAGTTGGAATGTAACAATTGCATATGATGAATTTATGTTCAGATGCATCAGTGCCTGAAAGATGGGAAACACGTTCTAATGGCTTTAATGGAGTAACTGGTACAATTGGACACCTGACAATGCACTTGCAGATCTTACGGCACAATAAAAAACAATGGAAAAAGAAAAGTAAACAGGAATTAATAGGAGAGAGTAACAGTACAAGTACACACCACCTACCCTATACCAAAACCTAGGCTTGCACCATATAAATTTGTATTCTATTTAAACGAAATACGAAAAGCACTTCAAATAATTCAGAGTGATTAATTAGTCAAATGAGGTATGACTAGCGATTTCTGTTAAGTATACAACCTGTATTTTCATGTTGCATCATTCTTGGTCCTTTCCATTTAGCCAAATTCCACAGCAACATTTTCCAACACAAAAGATAATAGGAGGTTTTTCATCAAATTATCACATATGTACATCATACATAGTGTCGTCTGAGTGGACTAAAACGTACTAGGGAGTCCCGCATATGTAACTTGACCTGAAAAACATGTAAGATCACCTAAGGTGCCTTTACAGACTAAGCAAGTATCAGACTTTTGAGGGTGGGAACTAGGAAAAGTCTTATGTGCTACCACAGAATGTCATCTTCTTCCAACGAAAAGTCTATTTGTCTTTTACCTAATGCCGTGTGGAGTGATTTATATAGTCATCCTCTCTGAATAGCATAAAGGATATGAGAGCTTAACAAAGATATGGGAAAGTTTAGACCACAGTTCTGTTGTTTGAAAAGAATTCACTTCTTTCAGTATCGTGACCCTCGTTTTTAAGGGCGGAATGGAACATCTATGCATAAACAGGCGGGTTTTTGATTCCGGCAAGATCTGCTGGAATGCATCTCAGTCATTGAAAAGATTTACTCTGCAGCCTTGGACTCATCAGCTTTAAAGAGCTCCTTTGTCTCTGTGAGATCTGAGGCCAATTTGTCCCGTTGGGGTTCAGAATTCCCTCAGCGTTTAAAAAGTGCATATGTGTGTTGTTGCAATCCACATATTTGTGCTTGTTAAAATGTAAAGTACTGCCTTTGAAAATGCTACAAATAAGGGATTTGTGGCAAATTAAGCAATATTATGACCTGGCAAGATATTACACAAATAACCTAATAACCATGCATACGGAAACATTTAAATAATACTTGAGTCTAAAGCTAGCTCTAAATGTGCATTGCTCCTTACAGCAGAACTTGACAATAAGCAAGACCATTTATTTGAAGCTGTTCTTATAACTTTATTACTTTTACTTTCTAACACATGCAGAATGTAGTGTGTCGCATACCTTCATTTACTTAGCACACCCCTATTACCTTAGTATTTGTGTTCAGGTTTTCATTGTGTCTACTGATCCAGCTTTTGTGAATTGAAAATAGATCTGAATTTTGTAGCCAAATAAGCGATGTAAGTTTCCATATAGCAGCACTGCTGCCAAAAAGCTATTAAATCAGGCTTCACTGTCCTGGGTTCATATCCGGGTGACTTGGTGGCCTAACTCTTGGATGAAAAATAGCTTCCGGAAAGGTCTACAGAACAGAAAATTAATTTATTTTCAGATGCAATTTATCCAGGTAGGTTGGCCAAGAACTCATTTTACACTGGGTGTGGGGATCAAGGTAGGACTGGGATAAAAGGGTTTTATTGTCAATCAAATAGCAACCTATGGATTTCAGGTGGCAACTGGTGCCAGGAGAGACATGGCTAGTTTTTTTTCCACAAACACGGTGAGTAACTAGGTCCTTTGTGAGTCCTCCGTAAAACTGCATCTCTTGATGCAATCTGTTCTTGTGCTGAAATGGGACGTAACTCGGTGTGCCGTCCAAGCAGAAGAGCATTCACAGGTATCGTACGGAGGTAAATTACTGTCCCGCAGAAGTTCTTCGTCCTGATCACAGCTGTTCATCTAATCTCCTGGTGATGAAAGTGACAGACGAGACAGCTGTTGTGCTACACTAAAGATTTTCGGTCACTTATATAATTAGGGGTTAATGAGGACATGGTGTGAACTTGGCAACGAGGATGAGATCGCAGTACCTGAGAGACGTGTGACTGCCCTGGCCACTGATGACAGGTGGATCAGATGCGTGCATTCTAAGAGGACGCAGGGATGGCGAGGCACCTTCTATGTGTCTGTGGAAGAGTGTCATTGAAATTCTCACTGCAGTTGGGAATCATTTGTGTCAGACAGAAATAAAGTGGTTTTCCTGTGCCCATGTGTGCGTGTTGTGCACCATCTAATGTCATCAATCCTCATAGTGGCAGTCCAAAAATGTGCCTGCTTTATTTGTTGTTTGGGCACATCTAAGACCAGTGTTCATTTTATGCAACATTCAACCCGCTCTATTGATTACTGATTGTGGCTAATGGTTCATAACATATGAGCCAGTTTTAGTATTCCTTTTTGTAAGTTCATATAATATCCGGCATCTTTCCAGGCAGAGGAACAAAGCTCAAATCTGTAAGGGCATCTCATCTTACAACTGAGAAAATGCTGCCTGCTCTCCTATTAGTATCTTGTGAGTTGTCAGCTTCTTGCAGACTTGAGTTTCATTGTAATTTCCATTCGCATATAAGTGTCTTCCATTGAGTGATTTGAGGAACATACAGAAAACAAACAGGTAGAGGCACGAATTAGGTAACAATTGTCACTTGCAGCTGGTAGCACTAGTTTAGTAATTAGTGGTTGCACCCAACACTACTGTGTATAAAAATGTGTGGGAAGTCTTGAGGCTTAAAAGTATTGTCATTCCTCTTTGTATGTCTAATGTTGATTGTTTTCGATTCAGGGTTGATTGTCTAAAGCCAACCGATTGCCTGTTTTGACAATCTACAGGAAAGCCTGTGCCCTGTGTCCATGTGACAACAACTACTTCAGCAGGCAGCTATTAGCAGATGATAAGTTTTACTGCAGTGTGGCCAAGTTAGATGCAGTGATTCTGAAGGGGTGGGTGTAGTATTGGCAGGAGTGGGTCACCAGAGAGCTGGCCAAACATCTAGTCATGGTAGCACTGAGCACCCTGAGGTTCTAACACTGCTGTGCAGATAGTAAGGCCTTGTAGACTGGAATGTGGAACAGAACTGGAAATTATCACATCACATCTCAGATAATAACAGTATGTAGAAACAAACTATTCTAAAATGCTATGTTTTGTGTCACTGCTTTAATTGTACATTTATGTTGTCTAGTGTATGCAATTTCCATTTCCCTGTTAATTTACTCTGCTCTGCTACTCTGCCCGCCCTGCTGGTAATACACAGCGCGGTAACGCTGACAACACTGTCGCACCCCACCCCCCCAAACGCTCGTAGAAGTTTGCAAAGTGTAAATGAATTCACTGTTAGATAATAACTGTCAGACAGTCTGTGAAACTATGAAGCGTTCCCGTCCAGTCTCCGGCACTTCTTCCTGCGTCCACTTCAGCTCGCGGTTTTTAAACTGCTTCTCAGTCAGAGTAGACCTCGCACGTAGCGGAACACAGCTACGGCAAGAGCTGTCCGGTGTGACACTGTCACCCCCCCCCCACTGTCCCTCTTCATGTCAGGATGATGGGAGGGGCAACAGTACTAGGACAGGACAGACTTCAAGGCTTGACAGCAGGGACAGCGAGTGTTCCGAGTTAAAGCAGACGCACGGTAATTCGCACCTGTGCGCCTGCGACTGCTCCCCATTAATGAGGAACAAGTGAAGCATAAACACGGGGAGTGCAGAGGAGCGGCTGTAAACCACAAATGTTCCGGAATGCAAGTGTTATTTATAACACGACTAGGCTAAAAATACATCCCAAAGACATGACCTCCAAGTTACTTTTGTGGAAATACTGCACTGCTGTGTTTCAGTTTCAATTAAATGACGGTGGGGTTATTTTGTCTTTGATAAGCCTTTTTTTCTTCCCTGACAGTCGTTCTGAACTCAGAAATGTTTCTGTTACCAACAAAATCGCCGTGAAGCCGTTGTGATAAATGATATGCAGCGTATTAACGTTTTTTTTTTCATTTGCGTTTATGTTAAGTCAATTGCTTTCATTGCACGGGCGATAATTATTTACAACTGCCTTACAACGTTTGGGAAATTTTTTATGAAAATATTCAAATGGAATATATTCTCTATATTACTGAGAACATAAGGGAACTGAGAATTCATATACAAACATATATGTTATTGTTCTCTGTCCATCATTAGCAGATTTAATGGACATCCTACGTTATTGTTCACATTATACTCACAGGCAGCGATTAACAGTTCATGTAATCTCACCGTCACATAAATCTTATATTACTAATTATCACTTTCATGACCTGTTACTATAACCTTTTACATATAAACAATGTCTTTAGTTCATAATTAATTCCCATTTGATAATTATGTGATCATAACTTCTCAGACTGGTTCTATTGCATTGTTTTGCTGATGATACAATGTAATAAACTTGGTTCAGTTGTGACAAAAGCTACTTTTAGAGCAGCTCTGACTGCTTTCTGTGGCCAAAGCAGGGTGTTGCCAAAGAGAAACATTAATATTCTGCTGGACAATGATTGGCAGCATCTGCCACAGTACAGCGTACCCACGGTCGTTTTCTAAATGTATCCCAGCCCCTGAATACGAATCTTCCCCTTGGCCAGATGGTGTGTTTGTTTTTTTTTTTTTTTTTTTGCGTTTCTTGTTTTCGGTCTGTGGTGTAATCTTGTTGTGGTGTCTCGCCAACATCCAGAGCTTTGATTTGACTGTTGGGCTGAGGATTAACACAACGGGCCATCACCGCCCACCCAGGCCCCAGCACAAACATGCCCCAAACTCCCCCGTCTTAAACTTTACAGTCTACTCTCTGAATACCAACAGAATCAGCAAGGCCAAGGTTTCACAAGGTTTCCAAGAGTTTCAAGTAGTTCTGGGTGCCTTTCTGGATGCAAGGCTTTAAGTCAATGTTTACAGACAAAAA
>JABJVR010007735.1:0-11240 GCA_025773905.1 Chitala chitala | reverse complement strand
CCCCCCCCCCCCCCCCCCCCCCCCCCCCCCCCCCCCCCCCCCCCCCAGCAGGAGGACCACCTACCATCTTCAAAATGTACTGCTTGCATTGTTACACTATACAGGAAGCATCTAGCAGTCACAGGTCAGCTTGACTGTAAACTTTGCAGTTTATTAGATCTTACAGTTGCCTTTTGTTTAAAATGTGTAATCCCTGTTTGTACAATGCCACCGCATTTCATAAGGGGGAAAAAAATTGGAAAGTCATCGCACAGAGGAAAAGACAAAACCATAGATAGGTCTGAGTAGCAGGAAAGCCCGTTATGTTCCACTGTATTCAGTACTGACGAAGTCTTTATGCTGTAACTTGCATTTCAAACGATCCCCTCTCTTGCCATGTACCTCCATCACAACTGTGGTAGTAGATAGAATGTGAAGCAGCAACCCTACAGCTATAAAATGGGCGCCCCCGTGCACCATGACATGGAACAGAGGCTCAGATGCATGGGGCTTTCACAAAACCCAAAAGTACTCCTGCACAAACCCACACATCTTAAGATACCCTTACACAGCAACAATAAAGATGTATTGGTAGGGTTGACTGTTTCCACAGTATAACTGGGTTGTGTAAAGTAGTCAAAAAGCAGGTCTTGGGTGTCCGAAATTCAGAATTTAAGTTGGACACTTCATGAAAAGAACAGGTGCCTTACTCTAAGTTTTACACCACAAAAACAAGGAAACCCAGACAAAAGGGGGAGAAAAAAAAAAAAAAAAAGACTGACGCTACTTAAACATCCCCCGACCCACTAGGTTTAGCAGATATGCATCATGTACACAACGTAAACACAGCAAAAACAAACACCCACATGAGGTCAAGACACACTGCAGTGAAAAATGGCTGAAATCTGTTCAAGTGATCTTTTACCTGAAAGAGCACCAAAATGAAGATGTGTGGGGTTCAAAAATAACAAAAAATATGGGGATGGGTCTTTGGGGGGGTAGGGACATGAGCCAAAAAAAAAAAAAAACCTGTGGACCACAATACTATAGAGGATAGCCACCCCTCAGCAGGCTAAATAAATTCAAAATAAACCTCAGCAGCATTGTGCCTCAAACACTATTACACTTAAAATGATAAATCAGCAAATTAATACCCAAACATTAAGACATGAGATACGAATAAAGCTTCATCACAAGTAACCACATGGCCTCAACTACCATACAGGCATGCTATGTGACAGTGATGTTACTTTCAGTATACTGGACATTATGTCATGTACAAATTAAATAAATGGGAGGGTGGGGGAGAAGAAAAACAATCTTGACCCAGTCCAACACCATCTCAAACACAGAGGGAAAAAAAAGCAACTGAAAGGGTTTTCTATTTTTTCCCCATTTTATTATTATTTAAATCTTTAGTCTGGTGACAAAGGCCTCGAGTGAGAAAACAAGTTACTTTAACTGCCCTGACCCCTGGTGGACGCCCTTCCACAGCACAAGGCTACCCGTCAGGAAAACATTCAGATATGCCCACCCACTGGGGAGAGACTACAGGCTTGAAAAGAGCTGCAAGTTTGCCCATGGCAGCCAAGAGGCTGACATGGCAGGAGGCATTCATGCATGGCCACCAGGTCCAACGTCACAGCAACACATCGCCAACAGGCAGATGGACACATGAAGGAATCACTGAAGTGTTTGCTAAACTAATAAATGAATGTATTAAAAACCCACTCTTAAGCACCTGCTAGAGTGTAGTATGTACTAGGGCATCACCAATGCAAATCAACTAGTATGGTGAATATTTTCCTTACACTAGAATTAGTACACCCTCACAAGAAGGGGCAAATGACCTGACCGCAAAACTCCTTTCTCCCCTCCAAAATGGAATGCATAATATTCAAACAAAAATAGATCCCAAGTGCTTACATTAAGGAATGCAGAACAGACAAGGCCGTCATTTCAAATGCTATAAAATGTGAAAGAACAACGTCAGTGATTCATCATAATGTCAACCAGCCTATACGACAGTTGTAATAGTCAAGCCTGGCTTGTAAAGACGCAACAGAAACTATTGGAGGTTGTTGGTGAAGGCCGTAGCTTTGGTGCCTGTTATAACCGATTGGTGATGGGGTCTCAGCCAGATCAGCTGCGCTCATCCCGTTTACTTGGTCATGGCCTTGATGGCGACTGCACACTCTTCACCCATGGCAGACAGCACTGTGATCTGCAGATAAGAGAAAAGTTAGCACTTATCACAGTGAAGCCACCAATTAAGGATACATGCTTATGCTCATTTTACTACAAATATGCAACTTCTGGGATTGTCAAATAGGAACATGTACAAAATGAACATGTATACCAAACAAAACATTCCTGTGTCATTCATGTCAGAAGCCAGTATGAGGCATTTCACTTCAAGAAATTTAGACTGTGCTCACTTCCTCTGGGCAACTGAACTCATCCAAGATTCAATGGGTATAAACATTCCACAGTAGAATCATTGTCAGGTTCCAGATGTTTCACCCAACACTGCCTTCCCACATCAGATGAAAACCAACAATGATGGCTGTAGCAAGTGCTGCAGCAAACCAGCTAACAAAAGACCATTTAGACTTTCGAGTGGCAAAATAATTAACATACTGACCAGCATCTCCTCTCCAGCCTCGTACTTGCTCTCGATTTCCTTTCCCAGATCTCCCTCAGGCAGGCGTAGATCCTCACGGACGTCCCCGTTGTCCTTCATCAGGGACAGGAAACCATCTGTGATGCCAATCAGCTGAAAGCAAGAGAAGTCACATTCATTTGTTCATTCAAGCAAACCATCCAAAATGTATATTTTAACAGTTAGGCAAAATTGCAGTGGGTTAATCCAAACCTAAAGCTGCAGTCAAGTTAAACTCTGGTACATGTCCACTAAGTCTAGGCCAAGCAAACAGTCCTTTACAAAAGCACTTAACATGTATAGCTGGCTTTTAATAGTCAAGAATTTCTTGCATACGGGGGAAAGTGATTACTAATTGCTTCCTTTCTATGACAAATACTACCAGTACTCAACATCAAGGTCAGCTTGTTTGTAGCTGACCACAGAGCACAAATCATGAATCAGGGATAGTACCCAAATAAACTGCAAGGAATATCTCCACCCGTGCTGAGCAGCAGGATTATAGCAAGTCAGTGATGGACATAAGTGCTGAGCAGGGCCCAGGCAATGGAGCAATCAGCACTTTAACAGAGCAATTAGATGACTGCATCCACATTGCCATACTGAATGTGAACACCTGTTAAATTCAACAGAACAAGTAGTGACTCTAAAATAATCCAGTTACTGCAGGACCCTTGTCATGCGCATGTTAAATGCTAAATGTAAAAAAAAAAAAAAATTAAAAATCCACACACAAATTTGAAGGTTTGGCCATGTAACCTTTTCTGCCCTGACAACTGCATTACAAGTCATCGCAAAAATAAAGCTGAAAAGGTGTCCAATATCAGAGAGAGAACAAGAGAACCAACATCACATGCATCTGGCACAGATTAATATGGTGTCACCTAACACCAAGCCATAAGGGAAGGGGGGACCAAATTACTGGCAATTTCGACATTTAGTATTGTACGAGGAATTATGACACTCACCCACATATTTTTAAATGATGTGACAAAAAAATCTTCAGTAAAAGCATTCTGTCCTTAAAATCTCCCAGTTAAACTCCCACACAACCTTAAACTCAAATCAAAAAGCCAATACGAACTTCTCACCTGATAGTCACTTCTCTTGATGTTTGGGACATCCATGTTGTGGGTGGAAGGACAGATATCTTCATTCTTCTTTCCAGTAAAAATGTCAATTCCAACCAGGTGAACCTAGAACAGAAGTTACTCTTTCAGAACACCATTTGCAGAACCTTTCCTTTTAAACAACACATTTACACCCTTGTCATAAGTTTCAAAACAGTATTTGTGCATATGAAAGTGTCTGGGGTATAAAATCAAAGCAATAATTTCTCCATATTTCAGGAAGTACACATAACCACTGCGTTACCTTAGCATGGCCATGTTTGCCCGTCTTGGAAGTTGACATCTCCACAATCTTGCACGGACGCCCCTTCAGAACCACGTGCCCGTTCTTGCGCAGAGCGCTGCATTGCATGGGAAAGGTAGAGGAGGCCCCAGCATCTCCACTTGTGAAATCCGTTTCCGGATCAGCCATAGTGGGTCGACTGTAGGGGTTCTGTAAAACAAATGTTCTGGATAAACCAATAGTTCAAGCTCAGAGTTGCAGTCCCTGTTCTTCTTCTACGGGTGTGCTGGAAATCGGACTTTCGAGTCAATCAAAACTGAAGCTTGAGCTGCAAGCACCAATTTTAGTAGCGAAGAGCTAATTTCACATTTTAGGGCAACGTCAACAACTCGCCTCGAAAAGAAAGTCTTTCACACGGCAATACGGAATTTAAAAATTTGCGTCGCTGCGAGCTTTTTAATAATACTGCGAATCGCAAGTACCACTGAAAGTACTTTGTGTTGGGGTGGAGCAGTCAGATCTGGACGTCTTTCCGCGTCATTTCCATTATTTGGTTATGGTGCCAACATCTTGACTTAAGAATAATCGTACCCACGTGTCTCAACGCACCCATGCCTCTTCAGAGAAAAAGAAACTTCTATGTAAGCAGTCAACTAACAGCAAGCCGCATCACGATGGCGTTCTGTTTGCTTGAATGGAACAATGAGTCATCCAAATAAATTAAACGAAAATGACTAATGGGCGATTCAAAATAATCTACCCATCTGAGTCAGCCACAATACATAGAAAAAAAAAACAATACGTGATCTGATCAACTTGGGTTTATTTGCATCAATCCAGCCAACATTTTGCACGCATTACACAACTTGTATGCAGCTTTCCTCTTATCTGAAATGGCCCCCATCGGTTTAACATACTAGATATAAGCAAAAATTTAACGGGCCACTGCCTGAGAAACATGAGATCCTGATGAGATCAATCGCTAACCGCAACTAGTCGCAAAACAAAACTTCACATTTCACCCAAATACAATTCATTTTGACATTATCTAATCTCATCACAAAATATTACATGGCTAAACAGGACAGATGACGGCCTTCAGTCACGTCAGCTAAAACTTCAAAATTATATAACCTGGAGTTTTTGTACAACTCCAGCTGCCGTCTGAGCAAACATATGCAACACTGTGACCGCTCGAGGAGGGCGCGCGCCAGGCCGAGCGGCTTTCTTCTCATTCTGCCAACAGCGTGAAACCAATTAAAAAAAAACGACCCACACCCTGCCGCCGCGTAGCCGAGTCGGTGGGAAACGATAAAGCCTATAACTTTGTCCGCTTACTCAATATTTACACACTACAACGCATACGTTCTTCTGAGAGCGAGGCAGTTAGCGCAGATGTATATTTTAATACGGAGGGAAGCACGCGCCATGCTTAGCCTTACCTTTCGACAAAAAAGGATCGTAACTGCGCAAGCGCGTCCAATTTTACCGCACCAGCCTGTGCAGGGGGCGTGGTCAGTAAACAATTACCCATATGCCCTGCAGTTTCCGGTTAGGTACTCCCGAACACTGCTGAAAACTGCGTTTCTGTTGTATGGTCACAAAGCGGGCGTAAGCGTAAGCAACTGGAGCAAGTAAATACAGAGTTTATGCATGTCTTCAACAACAACGTCTTAGGGTCTGCAAAACACATATTGAAATGGCATAACACCACTGCTTTTCCAAATAACGTAATCGGATTAATTATAAATACCAATAAATTTTATTTAGCAATTAGAACAATGCTAATTTTGCTTAAGTTAAATCGCTGGAAGGAGCGATTATCAAACAAATAATGTGATCATTATTTTAATGTAATGTTTCGATTTTTCGTTGGATGAAATACATGTGCTTTAAGATTTTTTTCTCTATTTAAACTATTCATTTTAATTTTGCCGCAAATGTTGCCGAAATAAATCGACATTGCAGTGTATACGAGTAGAATAAAAATTGTCATAAAGAATAGAATCATCTGTGTTGTTTTTTTTTCCTTTTATGTTGGTGACCATACGTTCTTAGTTGTTTGTTCAGCATTACAGATATTACTGTTTATTACTAATACTGCTACTACTACAAGTATAAAATCAATGCAAAATATAAAATGTAAAAACGTATCTGCTGCGCAGAAAAACCGGTGCGATTAGAGCAGAATCTCTACCAGCATCGTAGGTTTAAAAAACTGGTATTAGGGAAAGTTTCCCTTGATTTTCAGACTGGGAAAACGCTGAGAGGTACTATAAAATCTTAACCTTCTGTGTACTCAACTGCGGATGACACCGCTTTGAAATGTTTGTCCGTTTCTCACGTTGTGTTTCTACTACGCACCACTAGAGGGCATTCAAATGGCACTTTCAAGAACACGATTTGCCACAGCAGATGATTTTTGCAATGTTTCAAAGATATACTTATTTGGTTTTCTTCACAATATTTTCCAACTATTACTACCTTAATATTCTTTATATACACAAGATTTAAAACATTGGAACGACGGTATACAAATGATTTAAAAAAGCTAAAAACGTCGACAGACTCTAAAATTTATATAAATTGTATTTGTCTGTACATTTATCTTTATGCCCGTTTCCATATATTCTGTGCTAATTCCTGGTAGTTTGGCAGGTATTTTTGGTTATATCAGAAGCGCTTAGCGCGACAGACGTGTAGAAGATGATGTGAGCAGAGTTGAAACGGTGCTCCATTAACATTAAATCCACTCCAGCAGGTTTTTACATAGAAAGTACTGGACAGATAAATGTGTTTGCTTTTATTTTGAAGCTGTTAAAATTTAACCATCAGTTATTCCAGGCTAGCTTCATCTGAGAAAACATCCCAGCACATGTTTTATTAATGAGCAGACATCGTTTTTATTTTATTTGATATTTACTTTCCAAAGCAGTAATTACCTGTTTTTCACGCAACTGAATTTTGAAGCAATCGGTTTAATGACAAAAACTGAAGCAAAGAACTGAAAAGAGGGATTTCATCAAAAGAAGGATTTTGTAATGTATTATTTTATTCTGTATGTTTCTGTGGTCCAAACACTCACGCATAACACGAAATGATTTGAATTTTTAAACAGGTGAGGTTACCATGTACTATCAGTTATGATTTGGTTTAACCCAGTCAGAACCAACGGGAATTACTTAAATTAGATGACTGTACCACGCAGAAGCCCCACCCACTGTGAGTTCAGATGCCTTTTCAGTTTGTTAGATCAGGAAAAAAGTAACAACTTTACTGTACGTTAAGAGTTTAAAGTTAAATATGTACCGCTTTTAGAAATAGTAAATATATCAACTAATGAGTGATGTTATTTAAAATTCATTATAAATCACATTGTGAGTCTATAATTAGAATATATAACTGTGAGAGCAGAACTCCATATATTGTATACCTGTACTAATATGTATGTTACAAATCATGTAACACACAATAACATGATTACACTAAAGGTACACCTATAAATGTCACATGACTGGTATTAGACATAGTGTAAGAAATAATCAATACTGAAGTATTGATTAATTATTTACATAATATAGAGCCATGGGATGGGAGAAGATATTGTGATTTTCCAAAGAAAAAAAAAAAAAACACTTGTGAAATAGTTGCTCTGTCTGGCATCTTTTTACAAGGCACCAGGATGCATATTCACTGTTATTCACACTGAAATAACTGCATCTAATTCAACACAAACTCAAGGAAGCATAGTACCAGTTACACCAGTGGTTCCCCACTGGTCCATATTTCTACTTAGTCATTAGTGCAAGTTTATGGTACCTAGAATGTTCTTTGTGTTTGTTTTTTTTCAGCGAATTCAATGTTATTGTTAACAGGAAATGTCGCATAAAAATCGGACGGCAGCAGAATGGGGTTAAAATAATAATTTAAAAAACCGTTAAGGGGTAGCATTCGCTGTCAGGAAGCTGTCCATTAGCCGCTACAACTGGAAACAGTACTTCAAAATAAAAGCACTCTACTGGAAATGTACTACGTACACTGAAACATTTTATTTTATTTTATTTTATTTTATTTTATTTATTTATTTATTGACAAAAGTTACATGATCGCGATTCACATGAGGTCCATATTGTAAGTACTCGCAACCCAGTTTTGGACTGCCACACACCAGCTGGGAATCACTGAGTTACAGTATACTGACAAATTGAGAAATAAAAAAAGAACATTTGTTATATTTTCATTCTGACTTTAACATCTTAATTTAACCTGAAATTTTTGAAAATGTTCACTTTGTGGACATATAGAAGACTACAGTAAGGTGTCTTCAGTGGTAAACATCTAACAGCTTCGCATACCAGCAGTTTCACTGGTGTTTCACCCCCATCCCCCAAATACTGAAGCAACAAGTCACTTATGGACACCAGAGCAGCTACACCTTTCCTATCATAAAGTCATAGAGCTATATGATACCAAAGGTGATTGCAAAAATTAATTGGCTCGCAAGGTATACTACAAATATTTCGGGTTAAATTACAGCATGTCAACAAAAACTAACCTTATGCTTAGAAAGCGTTAAAATTTTGCATTAAACATTTGGGGAAAAACATTTTTAAAACTTATGGAAAATGTGTGCTGAAGTGTAAAAAATAGTTTGAAACAGAACAATACTAGTCCCCAAATTCCCTTGGAGAAATGGTTTACAAAAAATTGAAAGACATATTGCATGCATATCTTAGCATGCAAATGTGTTTGCAACATATATATTACAAATTTGTAAATTTAAACAGAAATTTCAAGATATGGTTAAACCTGACTACTACATAAACATTATCTTGCATTCAAATGAACAGTAGTAAAAAAAATCAGTGATACTATTAAAACATATATAAATACATACAGCATATATAAATGTTAATATAAATCTGTCTTCCCTAAAAATAAAGTTTTCAGAGAAGGAATTTGAAATACTTTGTCAATTTCTTGGTTTTTATGTGCTGCGTATGTTATAGATATTTTTATATGAACATTTGTTTTTCCAAATTAAATTAAATCTGAAATTACCCTATTTCAGTGGAAAAAAAAACATCAACACAATTCAACATGAACCATGACCTCTCACATCCAGTCTAGTGTGAATATATAAGAATATGCAAAAATTCCTGTTGTTATCCCTTAGAAATCTATTAATTTCAGTGGAGGTCTGAAAACTTGAGATACATTTACTATATGTAACCAGGAGAATGGGTCTGTTTGCAGTTGCCGTGACGACTGTCATGCTTCTGATGTTGATTTGAGGTGTTCCAGCTCAGTGGTGGTCACTATGGTAGCGGTAGGCACGCGTCGCCGTCTTTTCTGAAACTCGGCAGCGATCTCCTCAAATGTCTTGCCCTTGGTCTCGGGTAGTCGGCAGAATGTGAAGACCGTGAAGCCGAAGAGGAGCACGGCAAAGATGATGAAGACGTAGCTTTGGCACAGAGCCTGGAGCACCGATACAGACAGGGGTGAAATGGGGACGGTGCTTCTTGTGCCTGCTCGTTTACCTTGCACACTTCTGGATTGTTTTGCAAAGGCCAAAAAATGTTGAACAAAAATTCTAACGGTGTATCGATCAAAATATGAGCTGGGCAAAATGTAAAGTTTTGCTGCACTTCATGTCACTATTCGAGACAGGAGAACAGTCCTGTGTCAGTCATGTACAGGTCGTCGCCGACTTATGACCTATGCGACTTACGACTGTTCGACTTTACGACCACAAATGTGACCGGTATGTCTGCTGAGCGCACAAGCATATGACAGCTTTGCCCAGTTCCTGGCAGCACTAGCAGTTCAGCGTGCGAAGCGCAGTGTAAGATCTCACTCGGTACACTGCACTTCGGTACACAGGGTACACTCGGTACAGCACACTTCCTCTGTGTTCCCAACTAAGGGATTATCAGAAGGTTTGTCTCTACTGAATAAACTTCTTGCACATTTTGAAGGATTGGACTCTAACATTGAACTATTGAATGTGAAATGTAAGAGGAGAAAAAGAAACAAACAGTTCAGCCAAAGCTCACCTTGTTTATAAAAAAATAGACTTCCCTGAGCCGCAATTATTAAACCAAGTGTACTATAGTACTATATGCTACTATATGCAGTGTTTTTGCAGTTATTTTGCATTATCAAACTAAATGTTTTTTAGTATACTGTACAGCGTTTGACTAAAACCTGATGAACTGAGCCCCAGCTGACGACATCAGTGATTTTCATTACTGTACACAGTTTAATATATGTATGGTATTTTTTGCATAGCCCGATTTACGACCGGATCGAGTTATGACCGGTCGGTGGAAACTATATATTTTTTTAAATTAGCGGTCGTAAATTGACGACGACCTGTACTGCTCCATTATGTGAAACTCAGGGTGCCCCCCTCCCCCTCACCTCCACGTATGGAAAGCACATGCCAATGATGAAGTTGCTGGTCCAGTTGCAGCACCCTGCCAGGGCGATAGCTGCGGGCCGGGGCCCTTGGCTGAAGAGCTCTGCCACGATGAACCATGGGATTGGGCCGGGCCCAATCTCAAAGAAGCACACGAACAGGAAGATGGCCGTCATGCTCACGTAGCTCATCCAGGCGTATGTGCTCTGCGAAGGGGACGCAAAGGAGAGCTCATGTTAACAGGGTGGAGATGCTATAGGTTTAAGTTCCCACAATTCCTGCTATTAGTTTTCATAGTGTCTGATAAGGGGCTCAGTTGCTGTTGAGATGAACCTGTTCTGTGGTACTTAAAAGATAACGGGTATGCATCATTGTGAGCAGTGCTGAGCAGACCATGCTTCTTCTGTTCTAAATTGTTTGGCAGTAAAATGTACAGCAGTGAGGTGGTGGCGGCACGTACCAGGTAGACAAGGCCAACGGACATGGCGATGGCACAGCAGCACATGCCACTGAGCCCAATCAGGGTCAGAGTGCGCCTGCCAGCACGGTCCACAAGCATCACCTGAGACACAATATCACAAATATGCAGACACACAGACCAGTGTTTTCAAAGGACACACAAGCATCACTACTACATCCATCCATCATCTTAACCACTTATTCCTGGTGAGGGTCGCAGGGAAACCTGGAGCCCATCCCAGAGCACATGGAGCGCAGGGCAGGGGACACCCAGGGTGGGGCACCAACTCACCACAGGGCACACACACACAACGGGCAATTTGGACACACCAATCAACCTAACCTGCATGTCTTTGGACTGTGGGA
>JABJVR010007733.1:0-11241 GCA_025773905.1 Chitala chitala | reverse complement strand
GTGTATGATGCCAGAATGAATGATGTCACGGCTGATATATTGTTCAAAGTCATCGGACTCAAAGAATACTGTAAAAACAGAGTAAAATTGTAGATTAATCTGCACAAATGTCATGTTTCCATCAGTTAAATATTATGGAATATACTATTGTCTGTCTTCTTTTCGCAATTTATATTATTGATCTAAAAATATACTGCACATATTATGATAGAAAAACGAATTTAATATTTTTTCACACAACATTCATTTGGTGAATTTTCTGTTCTGATTTGTAAAAAGGTGTTTTTCTTTTTTTAAATTTTTTACAAAGCTATGAAAAACTATTACACTGCAATGTATAATCATGAAATCAGTACAGTTGTAATAAATACTCACTGGACAAACCTATATGGCAGAAGTTCTGCACCATTAAGTGTAACAATCACTTCAGATGTGGACCAGTTTTTGTGCTTGTTAGGTCTTCTCAAGACAGATTTATGTTTTGGGGAAGGTGGTCTTGCTATGTCTTTCTCCAGCTCTGAAAACCTCAATTATATAGAGGTTATGATGCAGAGTCACGTGACTTTATTTAAGGGGGTGATGTCATTATATGAAGTTATTCCCATTTGAATATATTTTTAACTATTTTATTGTTACTAATGAAAATGCTATCTATCTGCATTTGAGATCTTCAATATATAGTATCTAAAAACAGTTTCTGAGTCACTGCATTCATAAATATCATATGATACTAAGTTTTCTGGATCTCAACCGAATGGTCGAAATGTATCCAATGCTAGATGTTACAATATAGTATTTAATCCCCTAGCAAAACATGACTTGTGATGGAGAAACCCATGTTGGCAAGCACAGATGTAAGAGGTTTCTTGTAATTGGTTTGCACACATCTCAGGAGGGATTTTCGTCCACTCTTCTTTACAGATATTTCGAAAATCCTTAAGGTTTCATGGGTGTCGCTTGGCAACTCAAAGTTTCAGCTCCTCAAATAAATTTTCTATACAATTATGGTCTGGCGACTTGCTAGGTCCCTCCGTGACCTTCATGTATTTCATTTTGAGCCACTCCTTTATTGCTTTGGCAGTATGTTTTGGGTCATTGTCATGCTGGAAGACCCATCCATGACCTTCACTGTTCTGGCTGAGGGAACAAGGTTCTCATCTAAGATTTTACAATATATGGCCCCGTCCATTGGCCCCTCAATGCGGCAAAGTCAACCTGTTCCTTTAGCAGAGAGACAACCCCAAAGCATAATTTCCTCCTCTGTGCTTGACTATAGGGATGGTGTTCTTAGGGTCATAGTAAACATTTTTCTTCCTGCAAACACGGAGTCAAGTTTATGCCAAAGAGCTCAATTTTGGTCTCATCTAACCACTGCACTTTTTCCCAATCCTTCGCTGAATCATGTACACATTCATTGGCAAACTTCAAATGGTCCTGTACACGTGCCTTCTTGAAGAGGGGGGACCCTGCAGGCGTTGCAGGATTTCAATCCATGGTGGCATATTGTGTTACTAATGGCTTCTCTGGTGACTGTGGTCCCAACTGCCTTGAGGTCATTCACAAGCTCCTCCTGTGTAGTTTTGGGCTGTTCCCTCACTTTTCTTATGATCATCCTTACCCCATGAGGCAAAATCTTGCATGGTGTTCCAGTCCGAGGGTGATTTGTCTTTATTTTGTATTTCTTCCATTTGCGAATTATCACTCCAACAGTCGTCTTCTTCTTACCAAACTTTTTGTTGATGGTCTTGTAACCCATTCCAGCTTGTGCAGGTCTACAATCTTCTCCCTGACATCCTTTGTCAGCTCTTTGGTCTTGGCCATGGTGGTGGTGAGGTTTGAATGCAAGATAAAGATTCTATGGACACTGGTCGTTTATACACATAGTTTTCATTAGGAGCACTTTCTTAAATTTAAAGGACTAATATGTGTACCACATGAGCACATAACCAGTCTGTGAGAGCCAGAATTATTGTTGGTTAGTAGGGGATCAAATACTTATTTTACTCACTGAAATGCAACTCAGTTTGTAACATTTGCATCTTGAGTTTTTTTTCAGAATGTGTGGGTGATCTGTCTCTATCTGTTAAAGTAAACCTGCCATAACAATTATAGACCCTTATTTTCTTTGTAAATGGACAAACTTAAAAAAATCAGCAGGGGATCAAATTTTTATTTTCTCCACTGTAGGTCTTGACTTAGGTCTGGAGGTAGCCTCCATTGATGGACTTGAAAATAAGCATTCAGGTCTTGTTTTAACATTAAGTTTCCATCTTTTTACTGTCCTGTGGGTGTAAAATATAGAGACAGTACAAAGGTCTTTTAGGGCACCCTACGACCCATTAAAACTTAGATGACACATACTCTCTAATACTCTTTGAGTTGTTTGTAAATAAAAATTAATGTACATATATAAAGTGTATATACACTATATTGCCAAAAGTATTGGGACGCCTGCGTTTATATGCACATGAACTCTAATGGCATCCCAGTTTTAGTCCGTAGGTGTAATGAGTTGGGTACATGGAGGCAAAATTCCTCAGTTATGTCTATTTTGTTTTGTACCATTGTGCAGCTGGTGAATCTTGACTCTTGCTAGGTTTTCAAGTTTTGCATTATATTTCTCCTTCCTGATGCTGTCTCTGGTACTGCATAACTGTAACGCTTCCAGGGTAAGGAGGTGAGGGTTGAGTCTAATGTGTGAAGGGGACTTTAATACAAAGGGTAAAACAAAGGTACATATAGGAACAAAGATTTACAGATAGAGGTAAACAGGGCCAGAATAAATTATAACCGTGAACAAAGACTGCAAACATTACATTTAGATACTCTAAGGTACTGTGAACAACTGGCAGGGGACTAGACCACAAAGGACAATATATATAGGACGCAACAAGCTCAAATACATGCAAGAACTAACAAGGTAAGTACACAAGGCTGGGAACACATAACGAGGACTAATTACACAGGGAAACATGGGGGAATGGAAACATCTGGTGGACACACGTGGCATGGCAGGAAGGGCGTGACAGTACCCCCCCCCTCCCCCAGGCTGTTCCTGTATCTGTACAGGAGACAAGCCTAGGGAGAAGGGGAGCAGGAAAAGACAAAAAAGCAAAGACCCAGAAACTAAAACCAAAGACATAGCAGACGGAAAGAATGAAACCGAGGACTAGTGAACATGACAATCAGACCAAAACCAAAACTCAAAGGACTAAGGCAAACCAAGAAACAATGAACCACGAGACAGACAGGCCATGAAGAAAGAGGATAGGACATGAAGTTGACCGAGGGCATGGGCGACAGTGATGGCATGGACCGGGGACACCACAGACGAAAGATCAGGAGACAAAGGCAAGGAAGACATAACAGGGGATACATAAGGAGGGAAATATCCAGGGACATGACCAAAACATAAGGTATGAAGACCAGGAACAGAGGCAACAGGATGGGAAGGGGCAGTCTTAGGATGAGTACACGAGGCGTGGGCCAGCGTTTTGGGAGATGGGACCGGCGTGTATGTAGCGTGGGCCAGCACCTGGGGAGATGGGACCGGCGGCGAGACTGTGGAGCCGGGCTGTGCAGGAGGCGGGACCAGCAGCGAGACCGAGGGGACCTGAGGTGACACTGTAGCCGGTGAGGGGACCTGGGGTGATGCTGGAGCCAGCGAGGGGACCTGGGGTGACACTGGAGCCGGCGAGGGGACCTGGGGCAACGCTTGGGTAGGTGTGGCAAGGGGTCTAAACAGGACTGGGGCCAAAAAGCCAGGCTGTGAAACCCAGGGTGAGACCTGGGGAACCAACAGGGTCTGCACTGAAAGACTCCCAAGTACTGGTGAACAAGGAGTCTGGGAGGCTGAACTACAAAAGGCAGGGAGCCCAGGGTGTCTGGGTGCTTGTCCTCACCTGAGACCCAGAGGTGCAGCTCACAGTCTGGGTACCACAGTGGACAGACTGGACCAGGTCAACCAGAGCTGTCTGAGCAGAGGCTACAGCAGTTTCCACCTGCTCCGTCTGGTGTGTTGCATCAGGCAAGAACTGGATGGCAAACTCATCTGTGTCCCACTCATCATCACTCTCGGCCTTAGAGCTTGAGAGGGAATCCGTATGGATCGACGGAACCCTCTTTAGCTCAAGGGCCATAGTACCCAACTGTACCGTCTCCATAAACATTGGTGTGGGGTGAGAGAACACAAAGTTGTCCAAGTCATCACAGAAGTCATGGAAAGAGGCTTGAGGTCCTTTCCAAGATGTTCTATTTCTGTGGGCCCATTCAGCAGCCTCCCCAGTAAGCCACTGAATGGCCAGAGCAATCTTTTCTTCTCAGACATACTCCTAGTTGATGGCCTGTCCACCAACGTGAAAACCCAGGTGAAATAGTCCCCAAGGCCTTCTAGTGATCCATCATAGATGAAGGGTGGTTTTGGCTTCCCCTTCGCTAGACTCATTGTTACGGCCAGTAGTTCTGTAACGCTTCCAGGGTAAGGAGGCATCTGGTGGACACACGTGGCATGGCAGTAAGGGCGTGACAATAACTTCAGGGTCATGGATCCATATGTGGCTCTCCTTCCTGCATGAGTGTGGAGTTTGCTTGCTCTCCCCACAGACTGCATCACTTGCAGTCACAAGTCAGAAGAGTCAGGAACACTGCCCCATAAAACTTAATTATTATCTTGAGGCAACGTTTAGCTGCAGCACACCAGCCAATACTTAGCATTGCACAATAAGATCTAAGACTTATGTGCAACTGCTCAGCCATGGGAATCCATTTCATTAAGCTCTCGGTCACACGGTTCTTGCAATGATGTTGCTTCCAGAGGCAGTTTGGAATTTGTAAGAAATAAATTCATAAGACCATGAAAACAGACCAGCTATATATATTTACTGCAATTTTGTGTACAAACATCTGGGGAGAGGAAGTAAAACATTATTATTATTATTATTATTATTATTATTATTATTATTATTAAGGCTGTATATAGATATAATCCCTTTACTCCCCCTAGTCTTTAGCACTGTGTTGGGAACCACAGTTAAACTTAAATTTTGAATTTTAATACACCAAAAAATTGCATGTGATGTATTTGAGCATTTCAGAAACAAATATTCTTTTTTTACTATAATTTATATCATGTGTTTAAAATTTACAAAAAACTGACCAAGGTATAGTGAACATGATAATTGAATTACCAATCATGTGATTAATTGCATATTAAATCCCTGTTCTACTACTGCATCCTATATAAGGGATTGTTAACAGGAAACCATGGTTCATTTCAGAAGTCTGTAATAGGAATTTGTGATGGCAAGTAACAGGAGTCCAGTTTTATTATTATTATTGTTGTTTTATTATTATTATTATTATTATTATTATTAGTAGTAGTAGTAGTAGTAGTAGAATTAGTAGGAGTACTGCTACTACCAATATTACCATTGTACATGTCAGTGCTTACAGTTTTCATTAATGTTACTTGTTCATTTCATATAATTTTGTTTTCATTCTATCTGCTTCTGACTTCCTTGGTTTTAGGCATGGCATGGGACAAACTGAGGTGTTTCCTTCACAGCAGGTGAGCAAAACCTGTCACCTTCCCTTCACATCTTGTCTGCAACTGGCTGAAATTGATAAATGGTAAGATATATATCTTTTTTGTTTGTAATGAAAGCACCTAGCTTTAGCATTTCAGCTGTTATGCACATATTTTCAGTAGAACTGATAAAAAAAGGTTGTAATTAAATAACATTTTAAGGTGTTTGATGCTATGTACAAAATCCCAATATGAAAACGAGTCAATATATAGAAGGATATTCAATAACCATTCATGTAGAATGATTTCTACAAATCTGAAAGTTGCTGATAACGTAAAAAGTTAAATTGTGACTTTGACCATGTTTGTGATAGGCTTGTCAACTACGTTGTTCATGTGCACTCACTTAGTGGGAGATATATTTCTTAAGAAAGGTATAATTTCTGATAAAATTATTGGTACCCCAACAATAATAATTATGAATGTTCTGTATTAAATTGTTGGTTAAGCTTACCAAAATTGGTGTGTTTGCAAATAGGTGAGGAACAGTCGGTTTCTCAAAAGAAATCTAATTAATATAGTTAGGTGTACCTTTGCTTTCCCCTGAGTCCCGCTGTTGCTCCTTTGCAGAAGAAGAAGAAGAAGAAGAAGAAGAAGAAGAAGAAGAAGATCTGTAATCATGTAAGTAGGACTTAAAACACGAGTAACAGATTTACTCTGTGACTGCTGTGAAGTAAAATTCTTCAACATATATAAACAGTTCAGACTGTTAAGTGCATATATAACATAATGTCACTGCCAACAAGTGAACGCAGTTTTTAACATACTGCACAAGTAACGTATCTTTATGTTATGATTATTATTTTTATTATTATTATTATTATTATTATTATTATTTAAAAGAATAATGATGGGGGGAAAACATAATTTCAAATGTTCTTTTATGCAGATTATCCCCAGAATGCCTGTGGATAGCAGGTATAACACTACAATGTTCACCTTAACCGGTATACATACAAGTAGGGAAAACAAATATTTTTTCTTTTGCATGACGCTAATTTATTACCTTCTTATTATCATTGTTAATTGTACAATAATAACCACTATTGCCTTAAAGAAAACACTGCATGAGCCCATGTACATATTCCTGTGTAATTTATGTGCTAATGGACTGTATGGGACTGCAGGTTTCTACCCTAAATTCCTCTACGATCTACTTTCTGATGTTCAGATTATTTCATTTTCAGGATGCTTTTTGCAAGTGTTTGTACTTTATTCTTCTTTTTTGTGTGACTTTTCAACCTTAACAGTGATGGCCTATGACAGAGCTGTGGCGATATGTAAGCCTTTGCAGTACCATGCAGTAATGACAGGCAGGACTGTTTTAAAATTTCTTGTGTTTGCGTGGATTGCCCCTCTTTCTTGTATGTGCGCTTTGAGTCTGTTTAGCTCCTCATTAACACTGTGTGGGTCACACATCGACAAATTATATTGTGAGAACTGGGCTATTGTAAAGATGTCTTGCTCTTCAAATCTAGGTTATAATATTTTTTCATATATTGTAATAACTACATATACTTGTCATTCATTTTTCATTATGTATTCATACATGAATCTTGTTAAAACCAGTTTGAAATCCATAGAGCAGAGACGCAAATTAATGCAGACTTGTACTCCTCATTTACTTACATTAATTAATGTGACGGTCGCTTTACTCTTTGATGTAATGTTCAGTCGATTTGGATCTAAAGAGTTTCCACAAGGTCTAAGACATTTCCTGACGCTGGATATTCTTATATTTCCCCCTCTTCTGAATCCGCTTATTTATGGCCTGAAACTTAAAAAAGTCAGAACTGAGATATTAAGGAACATTAAATTAAAAACATTAAAAAAAATTGATCCTGTAAAATTTTAAGACAATTAATTTACACTTTTCAATCTATTGCCTATGCAGTAATGCACGTGGTTACTGACTCCATATACATTTTTAGATACACTTTTTTCCAAGATGGTGCCGCTATGCGTGACTTGCCCACTACCTCTCCTGTACGGATTATTGTTTTTCCTATTAACATTGTGGTTAATATCAATGAATAATATCTTTTTGACTCCTCTACTTGTTAACAACCATCAGACACTTCTAAGACTCCATCCCCCCTCAAGAGAACTGCCATTTTACAACTTTCACTGGCAACTATGACAATCTCTGTTGTAAGTCTCAACACCTCCTGTACTGTCTGCTATTCCACCTGAATTTTGGTACCCACTCGGCACACTCAGCACCAGAGATGTTGAAAAAGAGGAGGTGAGACTCAGGACCTTTGGCTCACATTTTGTACTTGATTCCAGCTGCTGATGCCTCTGACCAGTTGTTACTGAGGTTGCCTGGCAACCACCACTGAATTCGCATAGACTTTTGAATGGGGCCATACCTTGAGCAACCTCCACTCGCTTTCTCAGGTACCCCAGCAGCCTTACCATCCCTAACCGATCCAAATGGCATTACTAAACATGACATCTCTATCGAATAAAACAATAATTCCGAATGACCTTTTTTCTACATGTGAACTGAATTTTCTCTCACTAAAAACTATTCTAACTGCAAACTTCTCCTGACTGCTGGCTACTTAAGTTTTGAGCTTCAAGCAATTATTACCAATTCCTCCAACCCTGTGCTATGTGCTTTAGTGTATCGTCACCCTAAAGTGAATAACAACTTCATCCATGAATTCTCTGACTTTTTCTCCTCTGTTGTTACTACATATGACAAGCTCTTGATTTGTAGGTATTTTAACATTCATGTCTGCTGCTCTGCGAATCACCTAGCCAAGGGATTATTAAATGTTTTCAACTCTTTTGATCTTTAGCAGTTATTCGCTAAACTGACCCACCAACATGGTCACACACTGGATTTAATAGTTTCCTGTGGCCTCCCCATTTCACTTAGGGAGATAGTTGATACCTGCATCAAACTGCACCCTCTCCATCAGACAGATCTTGTATCCTCGCTCGCCACTGACACACACTAAATTCTCAAACAGTTGAAGGCTTTTCCATAGCTTTCTACAAAACTAATTTTCCTGCCACATCTGATGCATCAAGATTTAAGGATTTACTTGTTGACTTTCATTTGACCTGCTCTACTGTCCTATATCAGGTTGCCCCTCTCAGATGCTCAAAGGACAGACCTAAAACTGAACTCTCGCTTTCCATTCATGCTTCTGGACCTCAAAGCAGCCTTTGATGCAGTCAGTCGCTCAATTCTGATTGCACGTTAGAACCAGGATGTAGAGATCCAGGGCACAGCCCTTTCATGGTTTCAATTGTATTTATCTAACAGGTCTTTCTTGGTTTGAGGTCTTGAAATGTTTCCGCATCCCACACAGCAGGTACCACAAAGTCCCTCTTCTCAATTTACATGTTACCCCTGGGCTCTATAATTTAGAAGCATAACCTGTCTTTCCACTGCTGTGCAGATGATCTACAGATTTACCTCTCATTAAACCAAAATAATGCTGACCTTCTTCACCCGCTACTCATCTGCTTATTTGATCTTAAACAACTTTTATACCCTCACATTCAGAACAAATCCTTTACGTCCTCCAAAGGAAAACTTGAGTACTATCTGTCCCCAGACCCAGAACCTTTCAGGCGCAGCACCTAAACTTTGGAATTCACTACCCCTTGATCTTTGCACTATCTCAGAACTCACACAGTTTAACTTAACACTCAAAACCTATCTATTCACCCTAGCTTTCAACACATTATACAGGATTGTCATACCTATTGTTAATATTGCTTACATGTTATTTCTAGAATTTTAGTTCATATCTGCTTTGTATTTTGTATCATACTGTATTACTATTATGTACTATGTTTATTTATTTGTATTTGTATTATTTCCTGTTATGTGTTTCCTTCTATTTTGTATTTTATTCTTGCCATGTATTACTGTATATTTTGCTGTACTTGTAATTTCTTGTAAATCGCTTCGGTCAGCATGGGTTGTTTAAAGTGCTGTATACATAAATTGGACAAATTTGTGCTTGTAATTGTTTGATTAAAAATATAAAGTTTTATGTCATAAATTGTCCAATTGTTTTATATGTATATGTATCAAGTGATGTGATTTTTGTTTTCCCTGTCTACTGTATTGATTAAATATTCACCTAGTTTTAGCTGTCATTTCAAAAAATTTAGTTCTTCTGCCTCATAAAGTTGGAGAGAATCTTTTTTTTTTTTCCATGTTAGACTACAGAACATGCTAGTTGTATCTGCCCTGAATCCCTTGATTTTATACATTTACTTAAATTTTTAGTGGGAGGGGAGTTTAAGGGGAAGTTATGAAGAGAAAGAAAGATACAGGCTGGAGTGTAGCGTTACCAGCATTTCAATTTAAAGCTAGAGCAAAGAGATGCTAAGCCTCTCATTTGACCTCACAGATTTCACAGTTGCAAAGTGGGGAAAAGAAACACATGCAGTGTTTACCATGCATTTCATTTTACTGTGAGGAGAAACCTTTAGGCCTGTATGATTTTAAGCACTAGAAAATGGCTGGCTTTATTTCCACATATTGATTTTATTGAAGTTTACTTCAAATAATTTCACACACATTGTTTACCAAAACATATGTCAAACTTTCCAATTTGTATATAAATGAAAATGTAAAAAAATATATGAACAAAGAAGAAGAAAACATTTGTTGGGCAATAAATCGTGACAAATGACAGGTTAAGAGTCAATACATTATTTAAGATAACATTAGCAAAAACTGGATGACATGTAAGGCACCATCATAATATAAGTATTTCAGTATGCCAATATAACTATTCTTAATAAGAGATTAAAAGCAGCAATATGATGTGTGTCTTTCTCAAAGCAGTTTATATTTTTCTCAACTTTTTATTATTTATAACATGAACATTTTATATATTTATATATATATAAATGTCAACTTTGTACATACTGTATATGAAACTTTTCCCTTGTTTACTTCGTAATTTTAAATAACTTGAAAATACAAGTTCTCATGTTTTGAAGATTTAACCCATATATAACAGGATTCAGCAATGAGGGAACTATAATAAAGTAGAGAGACATAAATATCTGAGACTCAAAAGAAAAACTATAATAATTTTTTATGTTAAATCGACTTTGAATGATTTCAAATATACATCCAATGGAATAACTGACAGCTACAATCAGATGAGGCGTGCATGTTTGGAAGGCTTTCATTCTTGATTCTTTAGAAGCTTTAATACAGATTTTAAGTATTTTAATGTAAGAAAATAATATCATTGCTATCTGAGGACACATATACAAAACAGCTGCAACCAGGTTAACACCATTATAAATGGAAGTGTCCCAGCATGATAGTTTGAGCATTTCAATATTTACACAATAGACTTTATGTATGATTCTGCTACAGTAAGTAAGTCTAGCTGTTAATATAAAACACAAACCAAAGGCAATAAAAGGGTAAATCCATGATAATGATATGAGAAAATTCACTTTTTGGGGAGACATTCTGACATGGTAGTGTAAAGGGTGACAAATAGCAACATACCTGTCATAGCTCATGACGGCTAAAACTGTAAATTCAATGATACCGTATGTGTGAAGGCAATAAATTTGTGCCAAGCAACATCCCAGAGATATTTCATGTGAGTGGGACATCAGCTGAGCAAGAAGGGAAGGCAGTAATGCTGTGCTTCCAT
>JABJVR010007732.1:12639-47798 GCA_025773905.1 Chitala chitala | reverse complement strand
CATTTGTTGGGACAGGCCTTAAATGTTTAGTTTTGGTATTGGAAAAATGTAGGCGTCTGCTTTAAGCTTTTTTTTTTTTTTTTTTTTTTTTTTTTTTTTTTATACCCATAATTCTTATTTATAAGAAATATAATTTGGTGGAAGGGATGGAGGCAGCTAACTTTTTATTTTAAATTTTTTCCTCCAATTTTAACACATGACATAGTAGGTGTAAAACAAATGTATAAAAAGTAATCATTACATACACACACACACACAATCATTGTGCTGTCGTCTGTGGCTTTGCTTTGGTCGAGTGGATTTGTCAGGTTGTTCGGTCAGTGGCAGGTGAGGAGCAGCGTACCTGTATTTAGACCACGAGTGTCCTTGGTTCACCGTCACCTGGCCCCTGGCTGTGGTGTCAGACCCAGATACTCGCTCTCAGTCAGACACTGAGTGAGGAGAGATGGTGTTCAGGTGGGGGCCAGACACAGGGTGTCGCAAACAGCTGACGGCAAACTGCTGTTTGTCTTTGTATGAGTCAGCGACTCAAACAGGTGTGCGATGATCCTGTCATTTTTCCACGTACCTGATACTTTTAGCTCTGGTTGTATCGGTGGCAAACAATTGGGGTGTGTGTGTGTGTGTGTGTGTGTGTGTGTGTGTGTGTGTGAGTGAGTGAGAGAGAGAGGCTCCGATTGTCACACTCGTAAGCTGTACATCCTTAATGCTGGGTTGTAATTAAAGGCTGAGTTTCACAGCGGAAAATGTGATACAGAAATGTCGATGAGTGCTGCGAGCTGTTGTGACGGATGGTGGCGAACGTTTAAATAAGGACAGAAGAACAGTGCTTAAAAACACAGCCAGGCATCACAAAACAAAGCTGCAAATGCTGTGCAGCCTGTAACCTGTTTGAGTTTCAATGGATTTACATTTATTCATTTAGCAGATGCTTTTATCCAAAGCCACTTGTGTTTCGCATATAGGTTACAATGAGCTGGCACTGGGTGTCGTGATCAACAACACACCTGGTGGCTGGGCTGGGATTCAAACCAGGGAACTTCTGCATCCCAGCCTGATGCTCTGCCCATTGAGCCACCAGGCTGCTTATTTCAGACTGAACGCGGGGCCTGTTGTCCCGAGAGGCCCTCTGTCCCAGACAGCTTGGACTTTATTAACAAAGGCGGCTTATTGGCACGGGATTGGTGATTATTTGCCATGGCAACGCAAATCTCAGCTGCCGAGCCACGTTCTGTCTCTTACAAGAATCATTTCTTTAAAAAAAAAAAAGCCCACCATCTCTTCTCTGAAGTGCTAAAGATGCCGAAGAATTTCCTTTACATGACATCACTGCAATAATGGTATGCCTTAGAATTGTACATCACAGGCAAACATGAATCAAAATGCTAATTAGACAGTATGCCGAGTGGAAGTCAAGTGTCCCTTTGGTTTTAAACGCTGACAGTTAATTGCCTGAGTGAGGCTGCTTTTTTTTTTTTTTTTTTTTTTAACCGTACTGAACTCAGTTCCTACTTTGTCGCTGACGGTTTTTGAAAAGGAGTTTCAGGCTTTGAAAAGTATCAAGGAAGTCATTTAATATGCTACTTCTCAGAAACACGAATGAGGGCAGGGCAGTATAGTTTTGCGTCCTACCTCCATCTGCCATACATGAGTGTCGCTCGAGTTGCGGGTACACTGCCACCTACTGGCCGCTTTGTGGCATTGTCAGCGTGCTTACGGAAAACGTCGACTGTGCCGTTTTAAGCAAAGTTTAATGGCAGAGCCAAACTAGGCTTAATTAAATTAATACTTGCGCGTTGCGTTAGAAATGACTCGCAGTGGATGCAAGGCAGATGGCACAGATTAAGCTATTAAATTTTAATCCTCCTTGTGCTGATAACCCTAACCCTGCATATGGCATGGAGTCTGTCCCAAGGCGAGTTAAAACACAGATTGCACCATTACCAGTCCGCGTGCATGTGACGGAGAAGTCTGCCATTGTGTTACAGCTCAACAGATGTCAGTTTTAATGAAAGAAATGCCCTTGTTTGTCATAACTCCAGTTCAAGTGCCAGTCTTTGCTCCTCTTGATGCGTGTGCTGCCCCCCCCCCCAGATGCCGGAGATGCTGCACAATAACGCTGGAGACCACGGCTTCAGCCACTGTGGCTACTTCCTGCTGCAGAACGCCGGCGTCTTGCTGGGCTTCGCGATTATGCTGCTCATCGCCATCTTTGAACACAGGATCCAGCTGGACGTGGACCTGTAGCGTTCCACACCGCTGCCATCCCGGGAGTCGGCCATGCGTCCGTCAGCGCCTCCCCAACACACACATACGCACGCACGCTCACTCACTCACTCACACTCTCTCTCTCTCTCTCTTATTTAAGTATAGTTTATAGAAGATGAGATTTAAAAAAAAAAAAAAACTGAAGCACCCGCCTCTGATTACTTTTTGTTCTGCACCTTGTCTTTTTGGTGGGTGGTTGGGGGGGGCGCATCTGTAACTTTTTTTTCAATTTGTTGCCTGTTACAATATTTCTGTGACTCATTGCCTGTAATTTTGTATCATCTGTTACAGTTTAAAGTGTGTCTTTTGCCTTTGAATGCCGATAGGAGGGGAGTCGATCCGCAGTAGGGACCGTGGCGCCTGAGTTGTGTTATTTGCCAAAACCGGCAGAAATGGGTACAAGCTAGAGTCTTGCTGCAGTCACACTTCTCCCAAGCGGGGGGGGCTTGGACTTTCCTCATTGGTGACTTTAGCTTGTTAGCCACTGTGAAGACGTCGTTTTACCTGAAAGGAGGCATGACAGAAACTGTAGGACGTTATTCCAAGGATGGGCAGGAAAGAGGAAAACGTCAAAAATAGTTGACTAATTTTTTTTTTCGTTCTACGGTGAAGACATTAAGTGTTACTTGTGAACAAGGCTTCTCCCCTGCTCTTAGGCGTTTTGTCAGAATGGTCAATCAGTGTACATAAACGTAGTGAAAAACTTTTTTTTTTTTTTTTTTTTCCTTTTGTCTGAAGTTATAGTCTTGCGTGTAGCAAAGACTTTTTTTGTGGATTCAAGTGTTTAAATGCGTAAAACAACTCATTCCTAGATGTTGGAAAAAAAATGAATTTAGAGACGTGCTAGTTGACGTTAACTAGCCGTAAGTGCTACCGCTAAGCGGCCCGCACCTGTGTGTGGTGGGGGTGTGTGACACTGTCACACCAGTTAGGAGTCTAATGAAGGGAACTACTGAAAACATCAGTAGGCCATGTTTGTCTTCAGTTTCAGTACAGCGCTGGCAGCTTTGTGTGTTGTCATCCGTGTGCTTTTACATTCCAGAGAAATAAAAGGTTTGTCTTTGTCTTTTGTTATTACTTTTTGTGGGTTTCATTTGCAATACCGTAATTTCTTTTTTTTTTGTTGCTGTAAGCAAACGGGCTTGATTGGAGGTGTGTGTGTGTGTGTTTTTTTTTCTGGTGTTGATGTGTGACCGTTGTGCCTACGGAACTGGTGCACAGAAAGCAGTGAGAATGACGGGGTGCTCTGCCAACTCCCATAGGCTTTTAGTCGTCTGAGCCACAATGGTCGGCTCATCTCCGATTGCAGGTTTTATTTACATGCAGTACATTCATCCAAATTGAAGCTGGTATTGACTTATTTTTTTATAGCATCATTCAGGTTAGGTACCATGTTCAGCACCGCTACCACTCCTGGAACTGTGAAGTTACAAATCTGTCCTTAATCATACTGCCCCCTGTTGGCAGAGACCAGTGGCTCCAAAGTACTCACTGACTTCCCGTGCTGTGTAGGCATCGCCAACTTTAGTCACATCAGATTATGCAAGTCTTTTCTTACTGACAGTGCAATTCAGTGTGAGATCTTGCCCCAGTCGGGTTCAGTGAAACTATATTAAGTTTGACTGGATGTCTGATTTCTTGCAGCATGCAAAAGGCAAAATCTGACTTTGGTTAAAACTGTTGGTACAAACAGTTCTAACATTAGTTGAGATGTTGTTCTGTCCCTTATTTTGTCCACTCAGTGGTCCATCCTACAATATTAAGCTATGTGCCACAGAAATCGTCTATATACCCCAACTGTATACCCCCCCCCCCCAAGAAATGCTATATTTACATTCCTGCTGGCCTCAGTAAGAAGACAACCAACATCTGAATTCTTGATTGTCACATCAAGTCACATGGTGCATTACCTGATGAAATAAAGTGTTACATCACCTGCTTTTGGCTCCTCTCCTACATTGTGACCCGCTTTATCTACAATTATCCACCTACTGTTAATTCTGTAATATCTGTAATTTCCTCCTGTAAAGCGCTTTGACGCAACTTGTTTTGAAAAGCGCAATATAAAAACGAACCAAGTTAAAACTTAACGGACGAAGCACATCAGCATACACCGGGGACTTGCCGGCATGAGGATGGATAACCGTTCAGGGGACACTTTTAATTCCTAATGTCCTCACAGTATTCCAATACAGGGCAAGACACTGTACATTCAGATTCAGATCGTGGCTTCTGAGTGCCAAAGCACGTTGCTGCCAGTCTGACCACCAGAGGGCGCTGTGACTATGTTGAAACAATACGGTGACATCATGTACGTCGGCTCGCTTTCACGTGAGCGCAAGTTGCGAGTGCGGAGCCGCTGAGCCTGGCGTTAGCGAGTGGTGTGCGGCCGTCGTTTAGCTGAGAGCAAGACTGTTCCTGAGGCAGGCCAAAGATGCTTCATGGACCCTCTGTTCTCTCTCCAGCCTCTCCTTACAGGCCTGCAGATCCTGTAGAGAAGATCCACAGTGATCCACATTTGTTATTGTTACAGTCGTGCAGGTAATCACATGTAAACACCCACACTTTAAAAACCCGAGAGGGCAAGGAAGGATGTAGACCCGTAGGGTCAGGAACACCGTTATATAATGATACCCTTACATAAATTGGTGACGGGTGCTTCTATATCACATGCTTACTTTACCTGCATGCGTGTGCCCAGGTGTTTGGCCACCGAACGCAGCTCCATATTCCTCTCTTTCAAGAGTCTGAGTTGCTCTTGAAGAATCTGCTCCTCGACTGTCCTCTCTGTCGAGAGTTAAAACGAGTCAAGCTCAAACGCACTCAGCTGTGCTGCGCTGATTCAAACAACGTAGCCAATGTATTCTGAGGTGAGCTTCGCGTGCCAGCGCCGGTGTAACGGCGCCTGTCAGCTCATCCGTGTTGGCGAGGGTCAGGTGACCTTCAGTGTAGCAGCGGTACATCTCCATGATGTCCTCAATGCCATGCCACCTGGGCCTGTTCTCAGCGCCGTGGTTTGAGGAGACGTCCTCGGCCTCCTCCTCGCTGGTCGTGCTCAGGCCTGTGACGTCCTCACCGTTTTGGCCATTGGATGTGGGAAAACCGTGTGCGTGTTTGATGCGGCCTGAAAACGGGTAGAGGATGACGCCGGTGTGTGTATGTCACGGCAAGAGGAAAAGGGGCGGGGCAACGTTTCGTGTCATACCTGTGCTCTCGGTGCCAGCCTGGGGCTTCAGCTCCATCATGGTGAAGAACAGCTCGTTCCTCTCATCACGCTGTCCCTTCAGACTTCGAGGAACATTGTGTGAGGTGGCGACTGACCTCATCTTCTGGACTTGGAGGTTGTCCGCTCCTTCTGGGAACAGCCGTCTTTTCCGATTTCGTTCAGGTTTTTTGCTCACCTGCCGCGGCTGCTGTGTAAAAACCCCACCGGAAGTTAATAATTAATCCAACCCCTTCAGTCACATATCATTTGCTATAGACTATAAAAAGAAGTGAAGCACACACGGCCATTTTCAGAACTATAACAAACACGAGGGAGTGTCGAGAGAGGACACGCACCCCCTGCTGAAGCAAACGGAAGGGTTCTGCACGCTCATCTTTGCGTCCACAAACGCCCGATATCTTCTCACAGCTTCCTCCTCTGCTGTTTTGCCCTTGGGCTGAATCTTTACCTGCACAAATTTTGACGTGTTAAAACGACGCGAGTCACTTTAACGACCTGTGCGGCCTTCCACAAAGCTTCTGAAGAAGATTCCACGGGTCCATCAGACTTACTTCTCTCAGATGGCTGAAGACTTTCCATTCTGTTTTCTCCGATGCGCTGCGTCAGCAGTGGTGGGTCGGACCCTGGGCTTTTTTCTCGGGGCTCCCTGAGGCTGAGATTTGCACTCTTACAATGTGAACCCTTGTGTGAATCAGCTTGTTCCTCCTGGACTTCCAGTTTCACAACTTCTGTGGCTGAAGTTTGTAGTTTTTCAGGATGGGGGCGAAGTCCTTGTGTTAGCAGCAGGTTGGGCATAGAGCTGGACCTCACTGACCTGTGGTCCTGGCTGGGGCTAGTACCGCTCGACACAGCCATCTCGTGTTTTGCCAGACCACATGGAGGTGTGACTGCCCCCTGCTGCACAGGAAGATCCTTACACTGACTGGCAGAGAACCTAATTAGCTGGTGACTGTCCCTGTATTTAATCAGCAGAGACCTTGGACTTAGATCTAACACGTTCAGCGACTCTTGCGAGGCTGTTGACAGGTCTTTGACACATCTCCCAGAATCCCCCTGGGACGTACTAGTAGAAACAACACAGGACCACAAATCAGTATACCATCTTTTTGCTTATCTGTTGTTATTATGTTCATGTCATTTTTTTATTATGTAACACAAGACGGAAAATCAAGAAAATAATCAAATGCATCTTGAATCAAGTAATGAAATATCACCAGCAAATCCTAAAGAAGCTTCATACAAGCTGGACAAGGCTAAAGCTAGCTGGCCTTCCGGAACTGCGTTTGGCAACTTTACAGAAGGTGAAGCACTTATCCCATTACTGCAGGTCAGAAGCTGCTCCACTGCTGGGTTGTGTGAAGAGAAACAATGTATCTGCTAAAGACCCATAACATGCTGCAAAACCTTTTGTCAAACAACTTATGAGAAGGACGACAGGCAATAGGGAGACTATGAAGCAAACCTTTTCTCGCTCTCTTGTTTGCTGAGACCATCTCCCAGTTTTCCCTGTGCTGGTGCCAAATTATTGGTGCTTTGAGTATCTTGACTCAGATTTTGGGGTTGTCCTAAATGAAAAAAAGGTTTCATTTAGAAAAAAAGAAGCAAACCAGCTTGACTGTTTCAAAGCGATGGATTCAGCATTCATTTCCTCACCCTGGTGTGTGTGTGCCATTGGCACCCACGGACATGGGTCCAGGTTGTATGTGTGACCTCCATTCTGAAAGTTCAGACGTTTGAATTAAGGAAGTTGATCGGTCACAAGCACGCCCGCTGAATGCAGGCAAAAGTGTGATTACCTCCAACTTCTTGTCCTCCTTTTGGCTGGAAATTTTGCCCTCCGCGACCTTTCTCTGCCCCCTCCTGACCTTCTTCTGAAGGTGCTCTGGCACGTTGGTGAACGGGTCGTGGCCCACGTCAGAAACCTGTCTAATTTTACGGAAAACAGCACCCGCTCTGGGCCTCCTGCTGTGACAGGAAAAGCAGTGGGAGTCTGTGGCTACACTTAACTAAAAGCTAATGGGGTTTTCAGAGACATGGCAATGTAATCAAGATAATTATAATACAATTTTACCGAATGTAAGTTCTGCCATAAATATAATATTTCAACCAGGAGGTCCCCACCTCCTGTCAGTGTCACCGTTACGGTGTCGAGCTCCGTGGACTGGTAGCTGGGCACCAAAGGGATCCACAGGCAGGCGAAGAGGGTGGAAGGGTGAAAAAGCACTCAGCTCGGAGGGGTGCAGAGGCGTGTTCTTGTATGACAAGGAGTCTAGCCTGGAAGAGGGACAGGCCGTGGACAGCCGTTTACTATACAGTCTATCGTACATCTCATGCAAACTTAGTCTCTATAACTGGTTAAGAACCCGGAAAATCCATTCTGTAAGACAAATTTTTACTTTTAATTTTAAAGTTGACTTTCTTAACAGATGTAACACGACTCCAAGCAGGCAAAGTAACTGGACGGTCCCGTGACAGTTAACACTGCACCTGAGGACCCCGCACAGTCACGCTCACCTGTACAATGGATGGGAGTGGAGAGGTAGGTAGGCAAGGTACGGATGGGAAGCCGGAATGGTGGACGTGTCTGGGATCATAGCAGGGTAGCCAGGAAAGGACCATGTGATCTCCCTGCAGGTACAGGGACAGAAACACAAAGTATTTACTAACTACAAGCTCTGAATAATGTTTTTGGCATTTAAAGCATACAGAAATAACACCTCGGGTCTAATAGCTAAAGTTTAAGGAAACCATGGAAACAGCAAAACCATAGATAATATCGTATCAGCAGACCTGACTGGGTTTTTTAAAACATATATTAGAAGGTACTGTAGAATCTGGGCTACTCAAATGGAAAAAAATAATCAGGAAATAAGGTAAGTATGAATAGTTAAAGATTTATACAGCTGGTATTTCAAGCCTTTTTGTGACAGCAAGACAGCTGCTCTTCATGATAGTGTCAAGTCCAGATTATGGACACTTCCATGTCATCACGCTTGTGAGTACGCGTTGAAGTACATGTGAAACCGCTTTAACTTAACCCCTCGTCATGTAAGCGTTTCCTGGCCACTTGAAGATTCGTCATGTTATTCATTGGCCGTTCTGCTTTTTGCAGAGAAACTTTTGAGTTGACTAGGTTTTCACAAGCACTTCTCCAAACACTTCTCATAAAGCCTCAAGACGAACAAATCTGACATGGGGGAAGTCGTGTCAAACTCCTTGTATGGGTCATGATATCAGAACCTTCTTCTGAGGCTTATTTAGCCTGAAATGTCAAGTTCATGTGCTGTCACTGCTCTTAAATGCGTGCGCACGCTTTGTAGAAGATTGATTAGAATAATTTTATGTGATGTCTGTATTTCCATCTTCTCAGCCAGTTTATTAAGGTTGCTCTTACAACGCCGTTTCATTCTCTATACATAAATGTCCTTCTGCGTGACCAGTGAGAACATTGTAGGCATCTTCATCAGCTTTGTGTCTCCTCAGGGACGGCTGTTGTTCTTTAACTGAGAAGCCAAGAAGCCAAGAAACTTGTTTTTTTTGGCGTTTCTGGCTGGAGAACCTGAGCCATGGGAAGAAGTCCCACTTCTTCGTATCCTTCCCAGCCTTTGCCACTTCAGAACATCTCCTGCTCTGCAAAACAGCAACACGACTCTCAGAGACCTGGTTAAGGTCCTGAATTGCCACAGCACTCACCTGTGAACAGGAAATTCCACACTGACCGCCGGCTCTGTCTGCAAATAGTAGCTTTCCGGGGAGTGAGCAGTGGAGGTTGGCGGTGGGAAGCTGACCGGGGGCTTTACTGGGAAAGCCTGCTGACGGACAGAGGAGATCAGATGTCTCTTCAGTGGTTAAAGCTTGTCAAACCAGCGTCTCGTACTTGTATTGCGTGTTGAATCATTTATTTGTAGGCTCTTAATATGTATCAGTGATAAATGTCAGAAATAGACATCAGGTTACGTGAAAAACTGTCTGGCAACTGAGTCTGACAGGAATGAAAACAAGTCCTGACCTGGATACCCTCTGGGTGCCAGGGGCTGTGGGTCAGCACTGACGGAGGAACGGAGACACCAGGCACGGGCCGTCCGAGATGGAGGAACTGGGACTGGCCGCGTTCCCCACCTGGGGGCATGGCCTCCATGGCGGCAGAGTGGATCTTGTCCTCTTTGTAGTCTGAGTGTGAAGCAGCCAACAGAACATCACGTCTTGTGACGCTGGGCCGTGCTGCATCACATTTTTTTTGTTTACAGTAGTACTATAGCAATGGATCAGCTTTCATTTTATGTAGACTGGGAAATGAAAAATTTTGGTGGGCATATGAGAGAGAGTTAATGGGCTGTTAATAATAATAATAATGAGAGAGAGAAAGAGAGAGAGAGAGAGTAAGTGTGTGTGTGCGTGCGTGCACGAGTGTGTGTGTGCACGTGTGTGCGTGCATGCACTCATTACTTGATTACCGCTTTTAGCGCCCTCTGCTGGCTTAGAGAGTAACCTCAACATTGTCACGTAGCCACCCACATTCTCCCTGACCGCTGTGCCCATGTGGCCGTGTTCGGGTCCACCTGTGTGGGTGTAGCGGGAGCCCCTGGAAGAGACGAGGGGGAGCCTAGTGGCTGTGCTCCTCATGGTGGGGGCCACCGTCCCCAAAGCTCTGGGTTCCTGACTGCTGTCTACAGGCAGAGATTATCAGTCAAGAACTGAGAGCTTCCCAAACAGTGCAAACTGTGAGTTAAATACATTTTTCAATATATTTCTAAACAGATGAGAGGTATAACAGAAAATCATAGATTTACATAGTGTCTCGTTCACATTTAATTCAGCAAATATTGCGCTAACATTCTGTATGTCTCCTGGTTTTCTTCCAGGTCACACGGGTACACCTGTCACATTTTATAAAAGTGCACTGCTCCACCAGCAGAAGGCCTCTCTTGTAACTGAAATGCAAAGAGCCATAATGTACACACCTCTCTGGTAACCCAGCCACTGTCTGGCAGTAGATGGGCCATCAAAAAGAGGATTTGGCGACTGTGGTTTAAGCGGCCAAACAGAGTCGAGCAGCAATGTACTGTCACCGAGAGCACAGAAACTAGTCCAGTTTCTCTTCTGCATTTTCGCATGTGAGCGATTACTCAGATGGATTGAACCCTGTGATTAAGAACAGGACAGCAGCACGTCTGGCTGTTGGGAAGGTCCTGGTGTCTACTAGTTACATTACACAACAAAATTACCCATTAAGTATCTAACCATTGTTTAGGTAACACGCCGTTGTTATGGCACACTCTTTTATAACATCAAAGCCGGGAGTGCGTAAAAGTGGAGGTCTTCTGGTGTAACGCTCAGAGTTTGCACTGCAAGCTTTGAGGAGCGCTCGGAGGAAACGTGCGTTCGCGAGATGCTGCTTCTCTCCATCAGGCCATATTTAGTTGCACGTCTTTCAGAAGCCGGAGCCCTGTGGTCGCAAGAATCTGAACGCAGCCCTGGTGTCCCGGAGCGGGCAACAGGTGTGGCTTCGCACTCACCTTTCCGGCGCCGCTGCCACTGCAGTTCCTTCAGCTTTCTCTGCAGGTGCTTAACTGTTTGTCCGGATGCCATTGGCGTCTCTTCGCCCAGGTTAAACACTGGCCCCCCACACCCCCCTCGTGTGCACCGCCAGCCGGTCGCTCCCGATTTGCACACGACTCCCACCTGCGCTCCCTCCGTGTCTGCCCTGTGCGCCCCCTGCAATCGCGATCTCCGCCGGCGTGGACTGCTGCGCCGGAGATCTGTGATCTCCAAGTGCCTTTTGCTAAAAGGAAGTGGGCTGGTGCACGCAGCTCACTTGTTAAACCACTAAATATAACTGTCGCAAGGTGCTGGGAGCAGGCGTGTAATGACCGTCTTGTAGCGCTTCCTATGTGCATGTGAACGAGTGGCTTTCTTCTGCATTCTGTTTCCTGTCTTCCGTTAATCTTCAGATTAGGTGCCGGGGGCCAGACGCAAAACTCCCGACAGTGATTTGCTTTTAAGATCAGAGATGGTTTGCTTTATAATCGGAGGTGGTTTAGGCACCGTCAAGTACGTTACAGAGAGCATGCTTTCACGATAGGAAGTTGTGCTGATGTAACTGGTTTGTACATCTGATTTACTAGGACAGCGCTGTCATATGTCTTTATAACGTAAAGCAGCGTGGATATGAAAGTGCTCGTAATTTTATCTGCATGTGTGTAGTCACCTGTGCCTTACCTGCGGTGAGGTGACCTTTCTGCTTCCTCCACACAAGGTCTGGCATGGAACCTTTTGCTTGCCAGGAGTAGGTTTAAAAAACCCTGGAATTGGAGGATTTATTACAGCTCTGGTCATAAAATTAAGCGGCTCAGCTTTTGGAAGATCTTGGAAAACATAATGGAAAATTTCTTCTGGACGTTTATAGAAATTAATGCTAATCAACAATGAAAACACCAAATTCCTTGTGCGTTGCTTATAACAGCGTCTGCGAACAACCAGGTGTTTTGAGAGAGTGATGGCGCATTCCACCAGTATACCGCTAAACGTCGTATTTAGAAACGTAAAGCCTGGTTAAATCGTCAGCTATTAGGAAAATAAACATTTGTTATTAACAAATAACAATATGGCCTATGCATAATAATATGGCAAAGGTTTTGTTTGACTCCGTATCATGACATACTGTATATACTCATAACAATGTAGTATGTGTTTATTTCGGACCGTAAACGTGTGGAGAGAAAAACTACTTTTAATAAACGGGGACTTTTTAAACTGGAGGAAGTGGTATGATCACACGACGGATAACAAAGAGTGTGAGTTTGCGAAAGAACAAAAAAAGTTGGTTGAGATCATAGCCGCGAAAGCCTTGTTTTCTCTGAGGTTTCCTCTCTCTCAGAAGACAAACCGCATGTGTGTGTGTTCTGATCCCTGCGGTGCGCGCAGCCCTGATCTCAGCCCGTGTCAGATGCGCCTTATTTTAGTCAGACTTAACAAAAACATTTCCTGGACCAGTTCTTTTAACTTGTCTTTTATATCTCATTGATGGTGGAGGTGACTGGCATTTAAATGAGATTGTGACTTTTGGCTCATAAATATGCTCATAAAGCATATTTATTCACTGTGTAATGTTGCTAATAACAATTAAATAAATAGCAATTAAGTTTATTTGTTTAAATTTATTAGTAGTAACGGCATTTATTATCTATTTATTACTTTTTAAATAATTTAAGTAAGTAAATTTAATGTTTATGTATTTAAATTAATTGATAATAACTGAATTCCTGTGAACATGGCGCGACTTATTATTACAGCAGTAATATTTAAAGCGCACTGAAGTCACACCAAACAGGCCTACAGAATAAACTTAATCTTAAAATAAAATAAATCTTCATGTAATTTCGTTTCAATGCTATGAAAACGTATCAAAAGGAGATCTTGCAGCTTCGAAGTGAAGTATATTAATAATGGGTGAATGTTAACAGGTTCAGTCCTGATATGAAAAGTGCGAAATCGTTCGAGGCGCGTGTGAAACTGACGTAACCATAATAAAGAGAAGTTGAGTTTGTGATGGACGGGGGGTGGGTTGGTCTAAAACGCACCGACATGAACTGTGTTTGCTGGTCAGCCGGTTTCTTAGGAAGCTTGACCGTAGTTACATACATATCCCTAAATTATGTAATGCACTGCTGTAGTAGATGGGAGCGTTATATTATAAATATCCTGTAGGGGGCCTGATAGAATATAAACAGCAGTTCGGATACTTGTTCGGGTTAGTTCTTAAGGTAGTAAGTAGTAAGTGTATATATGTATATTAGTTGTAAGGTTGCAATGGTTCACTAAAAGAGTTTAGTACCACTTCATGTCTGCGCGTCCTTCATTGACAAGGATATCACAACTGCCTCCTTAACTTCGGTCAATAACCGTTTTTTTTAAGGTAAACGGAAAGCTCATTTATTTACTCAGGCCTTTTACGTTATGTATTTTATGTGTTTTTATTCAGTGTATTACTGAATTAATGTATTAGTGTATTACTATTACTATAAATATTATTAGTGTATTACTTTACATTTTGTAAAACACCTAGGTTCAACTCCAAGATTGTTGTTAGGTGCATTACATATAAAGGTTGATTTGATTTGATCAAAAGCCTTTTTAAAGTCTTACAGTACTGCTCCCCCTACTTTACCGCATTCCCAAAGCTATTTAGAGCTAAAGCCAAAAGTTATTCTGTAGATGAAAAAAGTTTATCTTTTAACACAATTATACAGTTAATTTATGATACATATACAAACTAAAGATGCACAATTACAGGGACCTTAGCCAACTTCAGAACATCGCTGTATTTAGTGTGACGCCATTATTTCAACACTAGATGGCGGTATACGCCGTTTGTTACGCACAATACGACCCTTTAATTTTCGATCCACACAGCTGAAAATGTTGGCTACTAAAGTCAATTATTAACCATTTTCACGGCGTTTCATAAAGGTTTAGGCTTTATGCTTTAATAATAAATAAAAATTCACCGGTGATGAGACACATTGTACACCATATACATGTATAAAATTATAAGAATAAAAATAAAGCCTAAAAACAATTTTTATTAAATGTATTTTATTAAAATTAAATTTATTTAAAATGTATTGCAATTAATTAGGTAATATAATATTTGTGGATTTTGTTGGCTAACTGTTAATCTTAAAATGTTTTATAATACTTTTAGTTTCTTCTTCTCAGATGTGTGCTTTGTATCTCTCCTGGGGAAGTTGTCTTCTCTGATTAGATTTTGTAACGAGAAAAAGCACAGGTACACAGTATGGACTAGATTCATCTTGTCTGCTTTTACTCATTCTGTGCTGAGGCCTGGCATGTTTTTACAGAAGTAAAAGGTGCCAATGGTTAGAATTATACTTGGCACCTTATAATAGAACCCAAACACACGCGCGCACACACACACACACACACACACACACACACACACACACACACACACACAGAGACAAAAAAAAAAACATCACCTGTTTCCAACCTTAGTTACAGCTCGGAAAGTCCATGGAAAGGTCTTAAGTTAACGGAAAGACGCTCATTACCATAATTACAACAAAGTTCCAAACAGTTTCAAATTGTTCCAGTGGTCTATTAGGGAGCAAATCCTGCTAAAACCCATTTTATTTATTCCAACAAATAATCAAACCGTTCAGGATTGTGTGACGTCTGTAGCTCATGGCCAGCAAGACTACGCCCCTTAAGTATCTCCAGAGAACCTTTGCAGAACACGTTTGATAGCTTATTACCTGGGTAATTACGATCACCAGAGATTACGACACTCCGGAAAGGGGAGGTGAAATGTAGTTGTAATTGCAAACGTGTTTTGGCTCTGATAACACAAATGACACTTGATTATGATTTTTGTCCAGGAGTCTTGACCTTGATGAGAATGGCGTTAGAGCTATGAGCTGTTCACACATGTAACACGCAGTACAAGTTTGTAGTGCAAAGGAAAACGAACTGCACTTTTCATTGTGAACTATTTTTGCTTCATACGCGTAAAGACTGCTTAAAACACTCGGGACTGAAACTGAAACAGAAGTCCATGACTCATTATAATCGTCACATTTTAATTGGCTGTTACAGTCTTCTAGAATCTCGTGTGAAAAAAGGTTCAAAGTACGTATCAGATTTAAGTTAATGAGTGATTTCCATGTCCGTGTTTGAGTGCACATGCGTACGTGCATCCACGTATTTATGTTTAAATGCATTATTTTAAAATGAAAATTACTTAAGTTTAATTTTTAAAATATCACCCAGTGTCACCTTAAATATGTCTACGGTCTATGTTGAGGTGTATTTCCACTGAAAGACAGATAAGCAATGTCCCCAAATTTTTGAACTGTGTAAATTTTAACTAAAACCGAGATACCTTACATACAAATTAGTACATATTTACTGTGGACAACTAACTTTAAATTTATTCCACACAGAGTAACTGAAATGTTTTAAAATTTTGCTGTTTTTACTTGCCTAAGTAAACTGGAGTTTTCATTCATTAGTCATATAGTCAACACCTTATTTCATGTAACTATATGTAACTTTTAATTTATCATTTAATTTAACCATTTGGTCTTCTTCAAGTGACTTATTATATCGCAAAACAGTTGTAGCAGGCATTAAGTTTAGAGAGATGTGTTCACATACACCAGTGTACACACTCCACACACGGTTGTGCGTCAATGCAACAGTTGTCTCAGGGCTAAAGTCCCAGGACAGTTTGCAGTACAAAGTGTGAGGGACAATTCTGAACCACTCACAGTGTGAATTAACATCATGCAGTACTACAAACACACACATTGTGTTTATATTAGCCTGGCCTGTTTGTTCCTGCTTGTGTTAATAACACACATCCGCTCATTTTGTTGTCATAGAATATGACTGGATTAGCAGCTTTTCGCGCCTGCTTGCAAAACTGCATCCTGCCTGTTTGTGACACCCCCACATCAGCACGTACATTATTCATATGGGGCATTCTGTGGTTTCCTCAAAGCGGGTGTTCTGAGATATTGTCTTTGGGTGTGAGGAGGCAGGTATTTACATCTATATGAACTCATGCTCACCCCCTCGTGTGCTTACCCTGTACACACATCCTGAGGTGTTCCCACGCTGGCTGTCGGGTCCAGACAGGTACCATCAGCTCCAGATGGGTGGCAGCATTTTGGGATCGGGAAATCTCCTGGCAGAAATTACCTGGGCTCAGGTGAAATAGATCACTCCTTACACCTGCTTTGCAGTTTTGGTCCTACCTCTCTGTTCAGTGATGGTGAGTGTAATTATTCTCACCTGGTGCAGGTAATTTCCTGTCCTTCATTCAGCAGCCTACAATATGCTGTCTGCGCTATTATTTTTTTACATCAATGTATTGCAGGATAAATATGTCCTATTAGAGTATTTGAAGGCTGGAGGGGATTCAGTCTGTTCATTAGAGCATGTCAAATCAGACCATTAATAATCCCATCTGGGAGTGCTGTGCATATGAGTACTGTCGCTCTGCCGAAAGGTGCCAACGTGCTTGTCGATTCACATGAAACCACAGCAGCTGTTCTCCTGATCTCAGGTACCGAAGAGCAGATGTTTTTAAAGAGGAGGTTTTGTGCAGTGTGGCCTGGCAAGCCTGAGGGACACCTGACAGCCTTGAAGTGAAGGATATGCCTCTTTCTTGTCCAATAGCGTGAAGCTGGATCATATTGTTGCATCTGAGTGACCTCATCCACACACACAATCTGCCCAGAAATGAGGAGACCTTTGTTAACCAGGTGCAGTTGTGTGTAATATAAATGATGTCTGTAGAGGCATAATTACAGTAAGTGAATCTCCAGCCAGGTCTTCAGAATGTGGCTCTGTTGGAAGGCTGTAATCCCTAAACCAAATTTAACAGCTGCTTAAAAATCCTTCGTTTCCTACAGCTTCAATAGCAGGAGGGCTGGAAATGGATTGATCTCCCAAAAACTTCACAAACTGTGGAAAACCTGCTGGTTAAAAAGCCTTCATAGTAAGCCCAAAAATCGTCCTACAACATCATTTTTCGCTCTCTTTGTCTTTGTGTCTCGTGTAATCGGCTCTCTGAAGCCTTTTCAGTTTCTTGTGCAGCTCTGATGAAATATGTGTGGACCCTCTTTCTCTCACTGCACATCAGTTCCCCCAAATGTTGCAAAGCTTGTTGCTTTCTTCAGACTTTAACTGAGGCTTCCATGTGTTCCAGGTTGCTGTTGTTTACCATTTCAGAAATGGAAAAAGGTTTTTGCTTTCTCATTTGATCATCACCACGTAACATTTTAGTGTTTTATATACAGATTTCCAGTGATTGTGCACAGTCTGGCTGTGAGTGCACATTCAGTGTTAATTTTACACTGACGTGTCACAGAATGTGTATTTCTCAGTGCTTAGATTCATCATCTGAAATTATAGCGTAAAGACTCTCCAAGATATTTCGAAGACAACAAATCTGCCAGCAATAATTCAAAGTAAACTTTGGCTTGAAGAAAAAGTCCTTCACAATCCAATGTTTTGTTCACAGTCGTTAAAAATAAAACAATGGAGAAGGCTCTTTGGCACCAGAGAGAGATTGCATGTGTCTGCCTGAGTCTGAAGGTCCAAGGTTAGCACAGCCAGCTGTTACAATCTGCAGATGGACAGAGCCTTCCCCTCTGTGGACACTAGTTTGTATATAAGGCCTCGCTTTTTGCCTATTTGATAATATCAAGTTCCAACAAGTGTTTTGGTTTCTCCTTGATAAATGGGCACCAGAAGGGTGTTCAAATACCTTAAAAAGCCAAAACAGAGTAATAAAAACCAAAGGTTGGTTTTACCGGTCTATAACAAATGTGAAGAACCATTTTTAAATGTATGTATTTGCTATGTAACTACCGATGGAGCCATGGCAACAAGGCAGCATGATGAGGGCGCTCTGGCATTTCTGTCCAGGCTGGTGCAGTATAGAAGCACACTATGTCATGGACTAAGTGTGTAAAGAAGTGTGAACGCTGGACCCTTCATGTCTGCATGACATCATATCATCTATTTTACGTTTCCATGACATCAGTGTTCCTTTTAGGTTTCCTTGACAACACACCATCCCATTAAAGTTTCCATTACATAAGGCTACAGTCCATATTGTAGTGACTGTTACTTAACAAACAGTTGGATGTTTACCTGAACTAGTGTCCCTGAAGGCACCAATCACTGTGGAATGATCACTAAACACATTAAACACTCGGAGTCAGTCTTTATTCAGAAACTTACTGTCAGTTTTGTTGTTCATTTTATTTTTCTTTTTTTTTGTATTTTCCTTTTGCAGGGTTGCCTGGAGGACACCAGCTGCTTGTCTTCTCAGTCTTAACAAGTTCCCTTGATTGTTACTAATTAATTAGTAACCAACATCGTTGCCCTTCATGTCTGCAGTAGTTAATTTCATTGCTGCTTATAAAACAAAACAGCAGAATTGAGAACAGAGCCCTTACTTCTTGAAGTTTTATGCCGGTGTTCACAGAAAAGAAAGACAATATGTCGTGTTACAAGCATACTTTCACCCAGAACACCACTGGAGTCCACCTTTCAAAGTCTTTTGTTTTATAAGACTAATGAGTTTTGAAGCTATAGGGATTGTGACAAATGTCCTCACACTACCTGAGAGTGTGTCAGGTGATCTTATTTTTTCAGGATGATAACATTAAGTTATGATTTAGCCTACAAAATGAAATCAGGTTAGAGATATAATGCCTTCAGGAAGCTTCCAGAACTTGCAGTGCAGCCAGTTTCATGTTTGTGATGCTCTGGAAATCAGGATGTAACGTTTGCGGGAGAGGAAAATTTGCGTGCGACGCTTTGTGAAGCGGTCTGTCCGATAGCCGTGTCTACACTCTGGGGTCTGCGGAAATCCAGTCTATACCTCTGGCCCCATCCATCCGTCTAGACCCACGCAGTCAGACCCATCCCACACCCTCATCCCGCACCTTGAGTGCGTGTTTGTACATGCTTTTCTAGTTTATACAAGGCATTTTGTATGCTTTTCTTTTAACTTGTATAATTTGTGTGACAATTGCTTGACGTAATCATGTGCACTGATAGGACAGCACTTACAGTTAGTTAGATTCTCTGATACTGTTTGACCTCGTTCGTGATAAGCACGTGTCATTCATCATTTATTGTAAGCCGCTTTGGACAAAGGCGCCTGCTAAATGAATAAAATGTAAAAGTGTAAAATGTGCACAGCACCGCCATCGGTGCTACCAAGGCAACATCCGCAACTTTTTAAGTTGCTCTGTGGCGACAGCCTCCTGCCCATGGCGCTAAAAGCATGGTTATGGCGTAATTTCCTGCAGGCAGGACACGTTTTCAAAAGACAACAGTGGCGTCGGTTTTCAGCATCGCGACGGGATTTGCCGCGCATGGCTGCATCTTCTAATTGTTCCGCCGTTCTTCCCGTTAGTGCTGTAACCCGAAGCCCGGTGCGACTGCCACACCTCTGCATCTTTGTTTACAGCGCTTGCAGCCGCAGAGTTGATAAATGCACTGCCACCACTGACAAAAGGCTGAATTTTTCATTTCAGAAATAGAACTACACATTAGACCTCCTTTCAGACTGTCAGCATTGTGATCCCTCCTTTGTAGCTGTTACACCAAATCCGATCGCGGCCCGTCTCAAATGAGCACATGGGGTTTCAAGTACATTCATAAGAGCTTATAAAAAAAAAAGTAAAATTTTCCTTATTGTATGAACGTAGACAAGCCTGCAATGCACATTAGTTAATGCACGATGATTAGTAGTGGGAAATTATACACCTCAGACATGCGTGGGCAGGCAAGATGAGCTCCTCCTAGCCACGGGAAATGCGACTGCTGTTAGACTGCTCACACCTCCCGTGCTCCAGGCCAGCATTTCCAGGGCTCTCAGGTTGGGGAGGGGGTTGGTTTTATTACTGTTATGTGTCATGGTACAATATCCCAGGATGCTTACACAAGCTCTAGGGTGCAGCATAAGCATTAAAAGAATCCCTGCTTGCCGTATGGCGTACTGTGTGTGTGTGTGTGTGTGTGTGTGTGTGTGTGTGTGTCGCGGCGTTCGTTAACCAGACTGGCCTGAACTTCCACATGCATAATTAATTCCGCACGCAAATCCAAAATACAACACCACTTATAATAAATCTGCCACGATAAAATCAACACTCTGGTCTTGACTCATTCAATTAATAATTATCAGTGCACCTTTTCTGAATAAAACGCGACATGGAAATTACAGCTATTTCAGCACAATAACCTTCACGTTTTGTGATGGTGTTTTTCTGCGCTTCCCCTATCAGACGCGGAATCACTATCTGAAGGCAGATTAGTTAATTGCCTGCCTTTTGTGCTGGGACAAACCGCGGTTTATCGTGCCCGAATGCTCATTCCGTCATCACGTCGTCGCGTTTTGTTCTCACGTGCGATGTTTCAAATCACTGTAATTGTGGTGCCACCTTCTCTCGCAGAATACGTCTGCACACCGTAGCACCTTTTATTCTCAAGCGTGTCCATTGTTCCTTCGAGATAACAGTACTCCAGCTATGCTGTGGATTCCTAAAAGGAGCATTCAAGACATCCCAAGAGATTCAGCCATTACTTTGCCATGGCTTATTTGTGTACCAGGCTGACCAGGTGTCCACTACCTGCAGGCTTTATACTTAAGAATACTGTCTGGGGTGCACATTCAAAAAAAAAAAAAATTAATTGCTTTTAACTGTGTCTTGTTCCAGCTGCAGTTAAATAACATCACATAAGATTTTTCAAACCTCTGATTAGTGTTGTTAATGTTGCAAAATGTGACTCGCGTCATGACTTGCAAGGTGGTTAGGTACACCTGGATGTGGCAGTGTTTTGGCTTACGCTCGCTGGCCTCGCTCACACTAACAGTGTAACCATGGCAACACATCACACTGGATGAAAACATAATGACGTGCTTCAGAGGCTTGTTGTGTGACGGGAAGGAGAGTCACCCTGTGTCTGCTTTTCATTGCTGACCACGTTTCTGAGTGTCACCTCACCTGGAACCTGGAGTGACCCTGCTGGATGCCTGGCCAGGATCAATTTCCTGCACTTACCCCCTGCTGTCAGTTTTAAACAGGTTGTACTCAAGATTAATCCTCCTAGCTCCACTTAAAGCATGCAGCTCCAGGATCATGACCAACAATCCTTTGCGCTCTTTGTTTACATTTTATTCCAGCCTGGTAAAGATCCAGCTAGAAGGGCTCGTGGCTGGAGAAGATCCCTCTTCAAGAGTAGTGTTCTTCACTCAGAAACTGTGAGAACTGTCAAATCCAAAAGAACTGAGCTGCTTCAATTTGTTTTAATTTTCATTAGAATAATCAAGTTTTTTTTTTTCTTTTAAGTAAAACAGACACTCCACAATCCAGCTCACAGCATTTTTTGCATGTTAGGGGCAAGTATGCACTTTGTCAGAAGTTTCTAGAAATAACAGTTTCTTACACAAACATTTTGTCAAGGTTGCTTTTGTTTATCTCCTGAACAGTGACTCAAATTTGTTGAGCTTGAGGCGTCCTGGACCACCCACACCACCCCTGAGAACCCCCACCTCTCCCCGTTCAGATGTGGCATGAGCTGGTCATGTCGCAGTGCCCCAGTTTGTGAACTTCAGGTCAAAAGAACTAAAATGCGGGCTGGCGGAGTCCACACTGGTTCACGGGCAGATGTCCACCAAAACAAGTGACAGCAGACGGCAGCCAAGGTCACCTACAGTACAGGATAAGTGTGCAGCACAAACCCCAGGTCACCAGCTGCATCTTGTTGACGATGACTTTCAAAACACATGTAACACATGTACATAAAACACATTTTAGCATATGTCAGGGTTTGAACAAATCTATGAGGTCTGTTCTTGGAACAGTAAGTAAAATCCTAACTACTACTACTTCCTAAGGTCAGGACCATGCTAATGCAAGGTCCACTGGACGGCAGAGACGCCGCCACCAATGCGACTGAAGGACAACTAACTAATGTGTTGTGCCATCTGTCATTGGACACAGCCAAGCACACACTAAGGGCAGTTTGGACACACCAATTAATTTAATCCTCATGTGTTTGGGCTGTGGAATGAAACCGGAACTCCCACCAAGCACAGAGAGAACGTGCAAACTCCATGCGCACAGGCCCGAGGCAGGAGCCGAACCTCGGGCCTGGGGTTGTGAGGCAAGGGTGCTAACCACCACACCACCGTGCCACCTAGTAAGGCAGTCCTAACTAAACATATGAAAATAATGACAGGGTAATGCAGTTAAAGAGCAATGGTGATTAACAACTACAACATATCTGAGAATGCTGTGTATAACAGCTATCCAAGGCTGCTTGGACATTTGGAGAGGAGTAAAGCCCCATGTTCTTGCACAGGGTCAATCCATGTGCCCTGTCTTGTGCCCAGTGTAGGGCTGGTCTGCCCAGCATTTACCCTGCTCTGGCACTCCATGCAGTGAGTACTCTGCCTTGGGTACACACAAGGCACCTCATGAACATAAACCAAATAAGCGGTTTGAATGAACAAACATTACTTTAGTGCTTTTATTGTATATATTTTTTATTTTATCCATGTTTTTCTCTTTTTTTGTCAGTTGCAAGGTTACGTTAACAAACGTCTGACATGGTCTATCTCGTTTTCTGACCTCACAAAAACACGCAATGTCCATAAGAGTGCAGTTTGTTTATATACACTCAGCGTGCAGTCTTGATAGTTAATGACTGATTAAAACATTTTAATACCTTTTCATGTTTAAAAAAGAAATCAATACAAGGTTCAGTTTTGCAAATGTTCTGTGTGAAATGTCAACGTTTGAATTCATTCCAAATTGGATGTTTTAATTAAAATTATTTCCACTTCGTTTCTAGGAAGCATCTTGCTGTACTGTCACGTGGGTAAGAATTATAATCTAAATCCCCAGATGTTCTGAATATACGGAATGTGGAAACGATTGTTTTTTAATCCATCTCTGGAGCTTGATAAGGGTGGGATATTTCTGTACACGAGCGTGCAATAAATACGAGCTCTCGCATTCCGTTTGTTTTCACGGGCTCAGACGCTTTGCCGTTCCTCACACTTTAAGTGCACGTAGTGCATGTGAGGGCTGTAGGTGCAGCCGAAACAGCCGTATGAATTGCTGCGCACAAAGCCGTGCGCGGATGTTCGGCGCGTGAAGCGTATTTATAGAATAATTACACCCCGTACCAAGGTTTGGCGCGCGCATTCAGGCACGCGATGATGTTCATGCTCGCCAATAAAGGTTGGTTAATTACACAGGAAGACATTCCGCAGAGGCGCTCACGTGTTGTGATCATGAGGTTGGAGGGACGGAGGGCAAGAAGGGGGCGTAGGGATGGAGAATACCGTGAGAGGGGTAAAAAGACGAGGAGCCGAAACAGTCTGTTTCAAAAGCACAGAAAAACTGATTTTACCAATTAACAAGCATTTTGGAAAAATGTACAGTGTTTTAACAAATCAAGGCACAAAGGGTATCTTATGTTCGTAATGACTTGTTTATGTTTGTAATGATTAGTTTTTTCTTTTTATAGTCACTGTGCCTGTGTGAGACTCCTATAGTTTGACTCCAAGGTACCATATCTCATTTCTAATCTACCTGGGGATGTCAGAGAGAATCTCTTTGTGTACGCCATCACCTAAATGAGCATTTCACAATTAATGTGAATGATTGTTTCAGAGAATTCTAGCTCTTCCTTCTAGCAGACCCTGGAGGCTGTAGATAAGGTTCATGGCTTTCTTCCCACAGTTGGGATCGCTCCAAACCTGCATATAGACATCTTCATATAATCTTTTAGTTTCCCACAACCAATAGGCATCTCTTATTTAAGATGTAACAAACCAGTTGTGCAAACAGTTCGTACATGGCAAAATGTGTCCTATGTGCTTACAGCTCGTTTTAAAAAGATACGGCCACCCATACATGATTCACACCTTCAATAACTCAATCGCGTTTCTTGTCAAAGCCCATTAACATTTTATATTAACGTTTCCTTAATTAAATTCAATTTACAGTATGTGGATGCTAGACAGGTCAATATAAAGAAAAGAGGGTTCGTCATTAAACGGTGTTGGCTTACCGAGTGTCAGTAATGTGTGGAACCAGTACTTAAATTGCACCACTGATTACTTCAGTGTGGCTCTTAGCAGTAGGCTACGCAACTGAGATGCTATTATCTGTGACTAATTTGAGAGTATCTATCGTAACTATATCTGGTTTAGAATTCACACAAAATGTGCAGTTAAAAAGGGTCTTGAAAGGAATTTGAATTAAAAAAATTAAACTGTCAGAGTTTTAATACCTATGAATTCCTGTGATTACACCTTATGTAAATTTTGGTTCTAGAAATATTGAACCTTTTTCTTTTTAAGGTAACCTAATCAGGTGATGACTGTATTATATTTCTTATATCTTTACTTTGGTGTTTTCCTTATCCTAAAAGCCTTGGTGAGTAAATGGCTAGCCATCACCCCAGCATACTTGTAAATTGTAAGGTTAATTGGTCTGCAGGTGCTCAGTCATGGTATTAGATGGACTGAGAGTGGACAAGCAGGAGCTGCACAATGCTTGATGCAAATACCAGAGGTGACCACTGAATTGGGCGGAGACTACTGACTCGGGCAGTGACTACTGAATTGGGTGGTGACCACTGAATTGGGCGGAGACTACTGACTCGGGCAGTGACTACTGAATTGGGCGGTGACCGTGGAATCAGGCAGTAACTACTGAATCGGGCAGTGACTACTGACTCGGGCAGTGACTACTGAATCAGGCAGTGACTACTGACTCGGGCAGTGACTACTGAATCAGGCAGTGACTACTGACTCGTGCGGTGACTACTGACTCGGGTGGTGACCATGGAATCAGGCAGTGACTACTGACTCGGGCAGTGACTACTGAATCAGGCAGTGACTACTGACTCGGGCGGTGACTACTGACTCGGGCGGTGACCATGGAATCAGGCAGTGACTACTGAATCGGGCAGTGACTACTGAATCAGGCAGTGACTACTGACTCGGGCGGTGACTACTGACTCAGGCAGTGACTACTGAATCGGGCGGTAACCGTGGAATCAGGCAGTGACTACTGAATCGGGCGATGACCATTGAATTGGGTGGTGACTACTGACTTGGGCGATGACCATTGAATTGGTGGTGACTACTGAATCGGGCAGTGACTACTGAATCGGGCAGTGACTACTGAATTGGGCGATGACCATTGAATTGGGTGGTGACTACTGAATTGGGCGATGACCATTGAATTGGGTGGTGACTACTGAATTGGGCAGTGACTACTGAATTGGGTGGTGACTACTGAACTGGGCAGTGACCACTGATTTGGGCAGTGACCACTGAATTGGGTGGTGGCTACTGAACTGGGCAGTGACCACTGAATTGGGTGGTGACCACTGAACTGGGCAGTGACCACTGAATTGGGTGGTGACTACTGAATTGGGTGGTGACTACTGAACTGGGCTGCAACCACTGAATCAAGGTCAATGCTTCTTCCCTTTCTCCTCTCAGAAATCTCTACTTTCAACATTATCCTCCTCCTCACAAAAATGGAGTCCTTAGAAGAAAAGTTAACTGTTTGGAAGACAAAAATGTTGGGGGAAGAGGGGCTATTTTCAAAGAGTGCTCATAAAGGTGAAGAAAGTGGCAGCAGGGCTGTGTTGTTAAGGAGATGGGGGTGTCAGTAAAGCAGAATTCCAGAATATTCCCTCTGTGCGGTTATACTTGTTTCTAGCTCCTTTGGTGAGCTGGGAGATGTGTCCAAACTTGCTTGTTGATTTCTACATCAGGTTGGCATTACCTGCCTTGCATGTATACTGTTGAAACATGTTTCTTGTGTCATTGTTTGTGAACAAAGCTGTTTTTTCCCCCAAATGCCTTCAGACATGACTGTTTGTACATGCACAAATTTTTCAATGTGCTAATATAACAGGTCAGACTTTATCTAAAGGAGATGCTGGATTGATAATGTTGTTGAATGCTTTTAGTGCTTGTGTTCCAAATGCAAGATGCTTCTCCCCAGTAAACACGTCCACACACACACACACACACACACACACACACATGCACACGCACAGTTATTCATTGCTCAAAAAAGCCTATGTACTTGTTTTGCAAATATAGTGTCATGTATACTGCACTCAGAATGAATATGACAATACAACTGACTCCGCCTCCCACTGCAAACACGGGCAGGTTTACAATAATGGGAGGTTATCAAACAGCCTAATTGGAGCATTTTCAAGTCAAACAGTGCAAACAAGAGCCTTTAAGGGGACAGAAACCACAACAGTAATAATGCATTTTACTACCAGCTATACGTGTCTACTCATAATGCCTGGGTCATATTGATATAGCAACGCTGGTCTTGAGGCGCACTTGTTTTCTGTTCTCAAACTCATTACCATGATCCGAGGTAGGCATTTTGCTGCCCGATCAAATTTCAGGCTCATATGAGTCGTGATAAAAGCAGAACCTTCTGCGGGACAGAGTGCGGATGTGTGCGTTCCTTGCACGGCTTGGTTTGCCACACGCTATTTAGCAGCGCTGTAAACACTGATGCCGTGAATTAGTCAACGCAGCGCGCGGCACGCCGTGTTAATCTCGGGCCGGCCGTGGCGGGCTCCATTCCGCCGACGAGTCGTGTGCCGTTTTCATTTCCATATGGAAATGCAAGAAAACTATTCAAAGTCAAGTCTTCGCTGCGGGGACAGCAGGGCAAACTGAAGAAGACTGGGCATTTAGAATAACAATGTGTTTGACTGGCAAAAGGTAACGTGGCGTACTGTGGTCTTCTGTGGCCATGCATGACCCAAGCAGCTGGAGAGCTACATTTCTGTCAGCTCCAAAACTGATCTTAATATCATTCTTATCCTCCTCCAGTAATGAGTCTAACTCCCATAATGGGCGTGACAGAGCAGTTCTTGGAAATTATATAACTGGAGCGTAAAGATTCTCCAGGTTTGAACCTAATAAGTGTCTGTGGGACACCTCAGAAACACCCTTAAGAGGGTAATTTAACAAGACCTGTGTGTGTAAACATTTAGCTGTGTACATCAAGGTGAAAGGTGTCAAAATCTGTTTGAAGTGGATTGATACTTTTGGATACACGGGCTCTGGGAATTGTGTATCGTAAGGATAATACTGTAACTTGTACTTTCCTACTTCAAGCAAGTTAAATTTGTTGAAAATGTGAATGTTCTAGCTGTGACAAATGGTCCTGCACTGAAAATGAAATAAAAATTTTCTTCTTCTTCTGAGATGGGTTCATGCCAGATGTGTAGTGCATTGTGCATACACAGGTGTACAGCATATACCCACCTCTAGCAAGATGGATCAACTGTATACCCTCCTAAATATGTATTGTGAGGCACTGTATATCCAGCTCCCACAATACCACTACGTCATTGGTTCATGCCCTGCCAGAGTGTACTCTGCTTTGAGTCTTGTGCTTCCTGGGAGAGTCTCAGGCTACCCGTGATACCAGGATAAGGAATTGGAAAAGGAATGAATGAACGATTTCAATAGTACAGTACTGAACCTCTATTCTGTTTCTCACTCTGTAAAGAATTTCTGTAAAAGCCACGGCATGCAACATTTTTAGCTAGTTACGTACTGTTTTACTTATTACAATTAGCGAGATGTCGGTGTGTATGCGCGCGCTCGGAGGGCATGAATAAAGTGCAGTTATGACGAGCGCCTCTATACGGACCTCAGTTACGAGAAAATAAAACGCAAAAATAATTTTGCAAAGGAAAAAAAGGAAACTGACGAAACTTAAGAATACATTACAACCGTACACCCTAAATAAACAATACAAACAGTTTCTAACCGAAGACTAGCACGCACGGCGTCGCACGTTGACAAACGCAGCAGCCTAATTGCTTCATAATTTATCCGTCCTCCTTCCCAGTGACGTCAGGGGCTTACGGCCGCGAGCTGTGGAGGAGTTTCGTCAATACAACTTAGGGAAGCGAAGGAGGAGCTGTCAAAGTCCCAAAGCCAAGGAGGAAAAGTACCTACTGAGACGCTGCGGCTGCAGATCGCATATTTTTCCGTTTGACAGTCTTTGGGAAAACTTGACTGGGATTCGGCACAGACGTTGATACGAACAGTAGTATGGAATAAAAAAAACAGTTTAGAGTTTAAAAGAAAGGAATGAAGAGATCGGGAAAACCGGCCGTAATGCGAATTGAAATAGGACTCGTGGTTGCTTCTTTGATTACCCTGAGCTGCTATGGTTTGCCGGACAAGAAAGGTAAGTGAAAGCGATGCAAACTTTAGTGCAAACTTTTTATTGCGGGATTCTGGGATTTCCAGGGGGTCCGATCGGGGAAAACGCTGGAGTTGCGCAAAGGAGTGTTGAGTAGTGCGCTTTCTTTTACAAATGCCATCAGCGTGGGAAACAGTGGGATCGGAGCTTCCTGGATTGGGATCGCAAAATAGCTCCACTATCGACGTTGCTGCCTCTTTCGTGCTTATTCCAGATGGCCCTAGAGTAGTCCAACCTGTGCTGGCACCATCCTCCAGTGTCACTAGGCAGAGAAAAGTGCGCGTTTTGTAATGCATACAGCGCTGTCATCAAATGTTACTTCAGGATAATCTGATGTGAATAAATACAAACCACAAAGTGGGTAGACATTATTGAAAATCATGCCTCGTGTAACTGAAAATTTTCTGATGTGAAGTCTTGAGTTTTCTCACGCCTTTTAATGATTTAATTATGCAACATGTGATAATGTTCTTGGGGCAGGAAGTCGTGTTCTCGGTTAACGAGGAAACCTGTGCATGTTTTACCTTGTTCAATGCGGGCAGCGAGACAGATGGTCGTTATTGGGTAATTCAGAGTGCGTTACGCTTTCGTAAAGGATTGACTTGTGCGTGGTGTTCACCTGCCTCGGTGGACCACAAGTCGGCGAAAATAAGGCGAAAAATTAATGCAAAATGATTCCTGCCTTGGCAATTCTTAGGCGTGCAATGCAGTACTTTGTGGCACCTATGCGAATGTTAGGAAGGAGTATGTAAAAGGAACCGAGCCAAGAATCAACGTGGTTACTAACTAGTGAAGGAGATTAAACACTTTTTCGTGCACAACACCCCCCCCCCGACACTTAAATGTAACCGTGTGCTGTAAATTACTGCGGCGACTAACCACAGTATGTGGTCACTGTATTCTTATAGATGGATGTGAACACGTGAAATATTCACTAATGCGAGTCTTACCTTTAGTGGCACATACACCCCCCCCCCCACTTCCTTCACGGGTGTATTTTGCAATCTTGTCAACGAACTCGTGTTGAACAATTAGTCTGAAGACGATATTGCGTTAAGTTAATGCAAAACGGTTACTTTGTTTCCAGGCGGTTATTTTTTATGCACTCGCTGTCATAATAATTGTACTTAAATTGATTGTACATTTCCATCCTGAGAATTTGTGATTTGTTTTTAGAAGTACATAATATTTCTGTCACGTCTGCATCCCATAATAAGTCTACTAAGGTTATTCCACAACGAAGTCTTCTCCGGACCTGCCAATGTCAACAAAAGTAGTACTGTGCCGCTATGGAAAATGAACGGTTTATGAAAGGGTCAAATTAATTATCAAAACGGAATTTATTAACGTGCATGTTTTACCTTAGAATTATTTTAAAAGTATATATTTAATAGTCTTACTAGGATTCATAATACTCTTTTTCAGTTTGCCGAATGTTTCTCATATATTTTTTTCGGGAATAAGCTAATTCCTCATATGAAGAAAAGATTGGAAGATATTTTGTTCTAAAATGCACGCTCGTTTCTAATTAAAACGTACCTAAAACATATTGTGCGTGCGTGTTAATACTGAACGGCAGCACAGCTAATATGTTCCATTGTTTGTAAACATCTTTGCTTTGGTGTGTTTATCGGAGGACGGTTAAGCAAACCTGGCCGTTTTGTAAATATTCTTGACTTATTTGCTTTGACTGACTTAAATTGTTTGCATCCGTGAACTATAAGTTTTTAAAAATGTTTTTGTTTTTAAAGTCCAGCTGGTAAAAGGGGTTGCAGTTTGCCTTGACGTTGAACATCTCTGAACCTTCCACTTCCTACCACACACACACACACACACACACACACTCACTCTCACTCTCTCACTCTCACTCCAGAAAATCTATTCAAATAAAGTCATAAAACAGATATGACACGCAAGACCAACATCCTACAGCCGATTTGGCCCGGCCTTCTCTGTGACAGTTGGCACTGCCAATGTCTTATCCATGGTTCTCCCAAGTTGGCACAGCCACCCGTTAGAACAGGTGGGCACTGCTGAGTGGAGACCGCGGCGGCCGATTTTGCTTTCCCGTCGCAGGCTGTACCTACCCAATGTCTCAACGTGGGTTTTTTTTTTTTTTTTATTCAATTGCCTTGGGGGTGGGGGTGAGTCTGATTGAGAGTAACAGCTGTCTACCTGAACAGGTTTGAATCCTTTTTCTTCAAGATCCATATCGCTAAACCTTTCATCTGCAAAATCACCCGCCCACATAACTTTGAGCTGCAAAGTGAATAGAAGCGAGTTTGCGGTGGTTCTGTAAACGTTGTGGCGGAGCATTCTCTGCAAACATCCGCTTCGAGTCTGTGTAAAGAAGGTGCCGATTACATGACACCGTCTGCAAGGTAGAGGCTCCACAGCCGTCCTACATTGCTGGCCTCGGTCTGCATCAACATATGAGGTTAAACACTTGTTTTGCGGTGTTGCAATTATCTGTACGCCTCTCCGGCCTGTCAGCGTCAAGGTGTGGCGATGTATTGCTCTGTGTGACCAGTCAGACAAGTTCTGCGTTCAGGTGTCACTTTCACTGCATGTTCTACACTCCAGGCAAGTGGGAATTCTTCATTCAAAGAAATGGCAAAAATTGCCAATGACACTGGATACCTTTTTACCTTATCCTTGAATTTTACGTGAACATTCAGTACTTGTTTTCTGTTGAATGGTTGTCTGCTCCTTTGTGACCTGACTTTATGTTTTGTTCTGCATATTAGGGGGTCACAAGTTACCAAAGCGCTGCAATATCGTAGCTACAGAATGGCTGTTTTCCTCCAATTTTCTCCGCTCTTTAAAGAGTTTCCTTGTTACTTGTTGGATAACAGTGACTTAAAGATTTGTGCAGAATAAACAGCTCTGAGTGGGGGAACCTCTGAAATATGCGTTGTTGTTACTATTGATTTATGCATTGCTTGTTCAGTAGAATTCACTCTTGCTTTGTATGCCAAACCTCTGCCAACTCTTCCAACAGAAAGATTTAAGCTTCATTGAGGCATTTCCATCCTCTACTGTACAGGCTGGTTAGAAAAGGCAATGTGCTGTGTATATAATTGCTAATACGGTGTCATGGAGATTACAGATAAGTGCCTGAAGGTATTTTGTGATGGGACAATTTAGATATTTATTTTAGTTATTTATGCATGTCATCCACTGGTGCGTAAATTTGAGACTGTTTTTGTAATCTGAAGAACACGTACCAGGCTGTCAGTTCACGACATTGCGTCTCACTGAGTTAAAATCTGCACATGCCACAAGGGCAGATTCCATCACGCTTGACAGGCGAAAACGTTCTTTGCTCAGCCCACAGCTGGGTGTTATGGTGTAGCTCTTGCCTGGAATGCTGTGGAATTCCCGGAGTTTCTGTGGAGTTTGGAGCATGGGTGAGAGCTTAGCCAAGGATATGCAGTTCCTGTTGGAAACGCAGGAGCATCAAAGCCCAGACCAGACAATGGCGGGCTAACTTTTGTGAAAACTCCCCTGTGAGATGCTGCAAGTTCTGCCTTTTTGAAGGATGCAGCAGTGCTGTGCTCCCACTGACTAACCAAACATTGTTACATGGAAAGAAAGCTAAACAAACCAAAGATGACTTGCTTTTGTGGTGGTTCAGCTCTTCAATGGTTCTTGCCCAAAAAAGAAAAAATGAGAAACCTGCTGTCAGCCATGTGTTTACAGAGCGGGGGTCAAGTTGTGGTTTGGGTTTGTAGTGCTATATTGATTGACTCAGGTTTGAGATCTGTATGCAGTTCATAGATGGTTTCACAGAGCAGGTCTGTATGGCCTAGTTTGTCTGACACTCATTTGCGTACTCTGTTTTGCAAGTAAGATTTACTGTCTGTTTATTTACCAAACAAACACTGTAGTTAAAATAAAGTGTAGAGTGAGAGTGACTGATTGAACATGTCACATGGTTTTTTCATCTAACATCTGGAAATTGTGAAGGTGTCAGAATAGTACAGGTGTTTTTGATGAAGTAAGTGTACACCTAGCGTAGTGTTAGTGGCTGTGGTTCCTTGTTTCCTGGATGTCAGGTAGGAATCAGTTTTTTTTTTTTTTGACAGACAGGTGCATGTGGTTTTGGCAAGTGGAGAGAAATGGCGGCATGAGGTCTTCTGGGACATTTGCACATGACACCTGTTTCCTCGCACCTTCACTAGACCTGTGGAGCTGATGATAAACAACACAACCTGTCGGGGGCACTTAATTCTCCGCTGTCCAGAATTCTCATCCTGGTTCAGACGTTTTCCTCAAAAACTATGAAAATGTGATCCGAGACTTATTTGCATAAAGTATTATCCAGTAGGTGTAGAACTGGAGGTTCAAGCTCCTGCTGTTGTGACCCCCCCACCTCCCCCAGGCCTGTTTGGAGGTCAGTAAGAGAAAGAGATCCCTTTTTACAGAACGGTGTGTTTGTGCAGTGTCTGCTCTCTGCCCTTGTTTCGGAAGCCATAACAAGTCTGAATTAGTTTTGGTGCTGATGGGCAGTTGCCGAGGACAGCTACATAAACCAGATGGTCCACACCCGACTCTGTTTTTTAACAATTTGTACCCCCCCTCCCATCTTTTTTAATGCAGCTGGACTTGCACGGTAGAGTGCTATAATTTGAAAGTGTTCCTGGGGGGGTTGGATGACCGATGCTGCTTGCAGATGTTAATTTTTTTTTTTCCTTCTATGCGTCATCATCGGTTAAAAGCAAGTCCTTAAATCAGGTTTAGCTCACAAAGCTTACATCTGAGTTGAGTATGGTCAGGACACCTGGGTGCTCTGGGCAGTATGTGCACTGTTTTTGTGTGTGTACCATAAGTGTGTTTGTGTTTGGCCTTCGTGCCTGACTCAGCCCTGAACACTGTGTTTATGCCTTTCAAACGTAACAGCTGTCGGGGCCATCAGTACTGTTCTGATCTGAATTCTCTGGAGAAGCAAACTTTTTTTTTTTTTTTGGGGGGTGGGAGTAAAACAGACCAGAATGATTAAAATTATTTCAGCAGAAAGAAACTTAATGGACATGACTATGTACAGGTCTGTAAAGATGGTTTGAGTCCAGCGTGGTTCATGGTCAGCCCACGTGTGTAATGGAGCGCTGTCGCCCAGTAAGGTGTCAGGTGACTGCAGATTGTTTCCCACAGCAACGCTTTTGTCCGGTGTGTAACGTAACCTTTTGTGTGCATTTTCTTTCGTAAGAACCACGACTCGGTGACAACTCAGCAGCACCTCCCAACACGAACGCCCTCAACCACGCCTGCAATCATTCTTGCCCACTGTACTCAGCCGGTAAACGGCGTACAGTGGTCCCCACGCCATACGGCAAAAGCACAGCAACCAAAGACCTTCAGCTTAGTTGTCCCATGATGGAGGAACGACATGCCTACCTCCCAATATTCCAAAAAATTTTTGAAGTCTGAACTTTTCCACAGCTTCCTGTGCGTAAGAAAAAGTCCTATCCTGTACTTAACATCTCATGAAACTAAAAACATTGCATCTTATGACACTCAGCATTTAAAGTCTTTTCCCTAACTATTTCCGGTACTTAATATCGACATCACAGGAAGTGCACACCCTTAGAAGCTTAGTTATGGAAACAGGGGCACGGTGTCAGGTGTACATGTCAACCAAGGCAGTTAAATGTTTTATTCAGCAGTTTACACTTTCAATACAATTTCAGTACATTTTTAACATGTTGACTTGTAATGCAGATGTTGAGTATGGAGTCCAGTGAATTCGCATTGCTTTGACCGCAGCACCTTCGCCACCACTTGTAGATCATAGGTCAAGAGTGACACATTGTACGGTAGCTACCGCCCAGTGTAAAGGGCAGCTTGTTTCTGATCTTTTTTTTTTTTTTTTTGGAAAATGCACAAGGATTTTGTATTCGTTTATGGCAACCTTCACTATCTAAAGAGCCATTTCTGGTACTTCTCCCATTACGGGGAATGCTACTGCAGATGGGTGGAAGAGCCGCATGCGGCTTCAGAGCCACGGGTTGCAGACCCCTGGTTTATGCAATGAGATGAAAGGCACGTCTCTCGTGTAGGCCTGGTCTTTGCTGTTTGTACAGTACGGGGTGTTGCAGGGACATTAACGTGAGGTATGCTATTGTGTTTACCCAGCAGAAGGTTATCTGTACGAAGATTAAAAAGCATATTCCAGATGGGGCTTATTGTTTTTTAATCTCGTTTCTTTTCCTAGAACGTCCAGCCTTCCTACGCCTCGTCATTTATTGCAGCGAAATCTGAACTCTTTAAAGGCAGTTAAGCAAGCTCCTTGGCAGAGTTATTGCATAGGATGTGAAGTCTATCATCCGAAGCCCTTTGAGGCAAGCATCTGCTTATTCTGTTAGAAACTCTGAGAGGGTTTTCACATCCATCACAAGAGACGTAGGCTAGCAAAACATTGGGTCTCAGTATCGGAGGCACCTATCCTATAACCGGTAACGGCTGACGTTGGACTGGTTGTTTCGAGATTGAGACTCAATGTTGGATGCAAGGCTGCTAGAACTCATTGGTGTTGAAGTTGCTGAAGTCAGCTGGAGACCTTCTGATGAGTGTAGCTACGTCTCCAGGCTGTTTGTCTCCGTCCAGCATTTTACTCCCGTTGTTTTAACAACTACCCTCATCTGAGGAGCATTGACATGCGTTCAGTTTCACTATACTTGCTTTTCTGTATGGCATGAAGAGATTACCGACGTGGGGGGGCCCCCCCCCCCCCGCGCACGCCGCCGGCCGGGGGGGGGGGGGGGGGGGGGTTAAGAGGGGGCCAGTTTGTTGTGAGGAAAAGAATAGTGGTGTGTGAGGTTGAGTTTTTA
>JABJVR010007731.1:0-11243 GCA_025773905.1 Chitala chitala | reverse complement strand
CTGCCCGCTGAACACTGTAGAGGAGGTGGGTGAGAGGAGGATGTTAGCTAAACTGACATCCATCATGCACAATACCTGTCACCCGCTGCACCAGACAGTGGAGGCCCTGTGCAGCACCTTCAGCGGGTGACTGGTACACCTTCAGTGTAGGAGGGAGCGCTACCGCAGATCCTTCATTCCCACTGCTGTTAGACTGTACAACTCAACAATTTGGCACAATCATTCTAGTCAGTACATTTTTACACTGGTTTATGTTTATATTTATTTTATAACTTTATTTTATCTATTCTTACAAATTTTATATTTAATAAATAATATCTTTAATTTTATTTTTATGTAATTTAATCTACCTCGAAATTTCTTGCACCTTGTTTTCTTGTACCTTAATCCCAATTCCCTGTGAGCTGCTGTGTAAGAAGAGAATTTCCCTGCTGTGGGATCAATAAAGATCTATCTAATCTAATCTAAACACAAAATGTGAAATGTTAAAACACCTTGTTATCCTGTTGTGTGTCTGCCCTCTTTTTACATCATCTTCATCTGTCTTCTCAATGTTCTGGGAACTGAAGTTCACTTAAAGTGGGAACATTTTTCCATCTTGCATGTGCTGATGGTGTACTGTATGGAGCGCTCTTCATGATCATGTGATTCAATTCAATTAATTTTTATATAGCGCCTTTCACAACAATGTGCCTCAAAGCGCTTCAAAGTGATCACGAGCATTTTTATGCTTTTGACTACTGCCATGCTTTTTCACAGTCTCTTTTTTGAAATGGTGCATTTCTGTTTTCCCAGCTATTTCTTTGCCTGTTTTAGAACAGAAGTCAGAAAACATTTTCTGTGCCATGAAAACTCTTGAATACAAGAAGTTTTGAAATGTCTTTTGGCCCGGAGTTCGTTGACTGACACAAAAAGCTGCTCACGTCTGTTGTCCTCTCTCGCACCATTAGCCCAGACGCAGGAGCTGCTCTTTTATATTAGCATCATTAGTGTCATCGGTGTTGGTGCTTGACAGGGAGGGGGATGTTCTAAAAAAAAAAAAGTCTGATATTTTCCATTTAGACATTTTCGGTTTTTCCATCGCAGGAGGGTGGTTCTCGATTTTATATTTTGCCACTTTTGAGGTGGTGCTTTGTCTCATTTTATGATGTCAACACAACAAATTGTATGACAGGCTTTTGGTCACAAAATACACACACAACCTACGGTCGCCAGTGGCAACCTCCGGAAAAATATCGATGATCCACCATGTGCTTAGTCACAAAACTGCTGACTGGAGCTTGACAACTTTTCAAAAATGCATTTTTTCAGTTTCGTTGTTCGTAACGGCTGTCATTATGTCGATTTTGAGGCTTATCCAATCCACTATTTACATAAAACACCTCCTGTAACCTGACAAAGTAATGGTCTACATCTTCATCGTGTCTTTAAAAGCACCTATTTATTGCCCAACCTGACTACCACCCAGGACTGGGCTAGACATGCTGAAGTTTTTTTTTTGGGTGTGGAAATATAATTGTACTAAAGGGAAGGGGAAGAAGAGGTTTTTTTCCAGGCTGTCAGAGGACATTTTCGCAGTTGCAGATGTTGAAGTGGACGAGAACGTGGTGATGGAGGTCATGGACGTGGGCACGGGGAAGCTGTTTGGCATGAAGGCCTGTTACGTCTGTGGTGAGACAGGGCACTGGGCCCGCAACTGTCCACTCAAGCTGAAAAGCCAGAGCGTTGCTTCTTATGCACCATAGCCCACTGCATGACTAGACATGGATAAGGAAGTTATAAGGGAAAAGAAAGGGGGTGAAAATAATTTCGATGCTACAGATGGTGATAGAGGTGAAAAGACAATTTTTAGTCTTAAACATTTACATGCATTACTATATCAGGACAAGTTACCTGAAGTGACATCAAGAATCGGACAAGACAATGTAACTTTCTAGTGCGACACAGGCGCTTCTCGCAGTGCCGCACACCCTGATGATGTTCCCAGCATTGGGACACCTAATAAACATATTTCGGTAGAATCTGCAAATGGTAAGAAAAACTGTCTGAGAGAGTAAACATAACTGATCTGACTAGCAGTAATAAGACACAGAACCAATAGTAATAACTCCTAAGTCATCCTTCAGACCTCGCAAATGCCAATACCCTTTAAAGCCAGAAGCTGAAGTGGCTATCAACCTATTATCAAAGACTTGTTAAGTGCAGGTGTGACACTGGAGTGTCCTGACTCCCCATGTAACACTCCACTCTTTCTAGTAAAAAAGGCTCCACCATCCATGGGATGGCAGTTAGTTTAGGATTTACAAGCTGTAAATAAAGCAGTTATGCTTCGGGCACCAACGGTACCTGTCCCACATACTTTACTGAATGATTTAGATCCTAAAAGTAGATATTTTACTGTGTGTAATGTTAGTAACGTATTCTTTTCTGTTCCAGTAAACCCTGATAGCCAGTTTTGGTTTGCATTTACCTATAAGATGAAACACTATATGTATATGCGCATCTCACAAGGGTATTATTAAAGTCCAACTATATTCTCACAAGCAATGTCTAATAATCTTGCTAAATTTCATTGTGGAAGCCACTTGCTGATGTATGTTGAGGATATATTGTTGGCCACCCCTACTGAAGCTGACTGCAACACTGACACTCTTCCCTTGCTCAGGCTCCTTGCAGAACAGGGCCACAAGTTGAGTAAAGATAAACTGCAATTGTGGAAAACTACAGTTAAATATTAGTCTATGACCTTTCGCAGGAAGGCAGAAGCCTCGACGACGAGAGGAAGGCTGCCATCCTGAAGGCTCCTAAACCTGTAACTAAGCGACAATTGAGTCTTTTTAGGGATGGTGAATTTCTGCCATATCTGGATCTCTAATTATGCTTCCATTACAGCACCACTAACTTCTCTCATTTATGATACCCCTTTAGCAGCACTGGACAAGCTTACATGGACAACGGAGGCTGAAGAAGCCTTTGTTAAAATTAAACAGCTTTTAGTGAGCTCAGCTGTTCTAGGACTTCCTGATTATTCTAAAACCTTTGTACAGACTGGATACATGTCCACCATGCTGACACAACAACATGGGGGAAAGTTCCGACCTATTGCCTACTACTCTTCTCAGCTTGACCCTGTGGGCCGTGCCTTTCCATTCTTGACCTTCTAGATGCTGTTCAACTTCCCCTGAAATTAGCACTATGTAAATGTGCCACACACAAAAGGAACTGATAACACTACACAAGGCAATACGAGAGCAGATGCTGAGGCGAAACGTGTTGTCACACTTCTGCTTGATAGATTGTCTCCACACCTCCGCCTCTGACTCCTCCCCACTAGATACAGGTATTTTACATGACATGCAACATGCTGCTCCCTAATTAGAACGCAAGTTCTGGCTTCGGAAAGGAAATCTTGTGTGCTATACAAATTAACAACTACGTTTGGTGCAAAATGTGAAGGGCCCATATACCTGTCCCAATTTCCCAGAAGACTTACCAGACAATAAAATTACAGAAAAACACACCCACTAACAACTGAACACACAAACTCTCAAAACAACCGAATTGTCAAAAAAACAACACACGAAAACAAATACCAAAATATCACAAATTGACAAACTTCAAATAAACCCAACAAACCAAACTCTAATTCCAACCCAACTCTTAGCATATATCTCTGTCTCTGTCTTTCTCTCTCTCTCTCTCTCTCTCTCTCTTTCTGGGGTGTTTATTGGTCTGGTGCCCGATGATTGCCAGGTCTGCTGTCCAATGTGCTGTCTCCTCGTCCACCATGGCCTCACAAAGGTTTTCAATAAGGAAGTACAAACAGAAAGCTTTTCAGTAATGTCCAGGGATGTAACAACATCCAGATGCTATCACAGTAGTAAAAGCCTTAGCAAAAGAGATAATACCAAGATTTGGAATACCTGAAATCATTTACAGTGACAATGGAGCACATTTTGTAAATAGGGTGATTGACTTATTAGTACAAAATTTAGGAATAACTTTAAAAAATCATTGTACTTATCATCCCCAATCAGCAGAACTGGTAGAGTGCTTTAATAGAATGATTAAATTGAAATTAAGGAAGACAATGGAAGAAACAGGGAGAAAATTGGATTGCCTTTGGTGACATTAAATATGCATGTTACCCCCACTAGCAATGGACTAACACCATCCATCCATTTTCTGCCACTTATCCGGGGCCAGGTCACGGGGGCAGCAGACTAAGAAGGGACCTCCAGACGTCCCTCTTCCCAGACACCTCTTCCAGCTCTGCCGAGGTGTTCCCAGGCCAGTCGGGAGACGTAGTCCCTCCAACGTGTTCTGGGTCTTCCCTGGGGTCTCCTCCGAGTGGGACATGTCCGGAACACCCCTCTAGGGAGGCATCCCGGAGGCATCCAAAGCAGATGCCCAAGCCACCTCAACTGGTTCCTCTCAATGTGGAGGAGTAGCGGCTCTACTCTGAGCTTCTCCCTGGTGACCGAGCTCCTCACTCTATCTTTAAGGGTGCGCCCGGCCACCCTACGAAGGAAACTCATTTCAGCCGCTTGTATCCAAGACCTCATTCTTTCAATCACGACCCAAAGCTCATGACCATAGGTGAGAATAGGAACGTAGATTGACCGGTAAATTGAGAGCTTTGCCTTTACGCTCAGCTCCTTCTTCACCACAACAGGTTGTACATCGACCACATGCTGCCACTGCACCAATCCATCTGTCAATTTCACACTCCATCCTTCCCTCACTTGTGAACAAGGCTCCGAGATACATAAATTCCTCCACTGGAGGCAGTATCTCTCCTACAACCTGCAGATGGCAAGCCACCTTTTTCCGGTCAAAAACCATGGCCTTGGACTTGGAGGTGCTGATTCTCATCCTGGCTGTTTCACACTCAACTGAAAACCTCTCCAGTGCATGCTGAAGGTCTTGGCCTGATAAAGCCAACAGAACAACATCATCCTTTGGTCCCCAAACCAGACTCCCTTCAGCTCTTGGCTGTGCCTAGAAATTCTGTCCAGATGATGAACAGAACCGGTGACAAAGGGCAGCCCTGCTGGAGTCCAACATGCACCAGGAACAGGTCTGACTTACTGCCAGCAATGTGAACCAAACTCCTGCTCTAGTCATACAGAGATCGGATAGCCCTTAGCAGAGAGCCCCTGACTCCATATTCCCAGAGCACCCCCCACAGGATGCCACAGGGGACACAGTTGAATGCCTTCTCCAAGTCCACAAAGCACATGTGGACTGGTCGGACAAACTCCCATGAACCTTCGAACACCCTAGTAAGGGTATAGAGTTGGTCCAGTGTTCCACGACCAGGACGAAAACCACATTGCTCCTCCTGAATCCGAGGTTGGACTATCGGCCTGATTCTCCTCTCCAGCACTCTGACATAAAGTTTCCCAGGGAGGGCGAGGAGTGTAATCTCCTTGTAGTTGTAACACACCCTCCAGTCCCCTTTCTTAAAAAGAGGTACCACCACTCCGGTCTGCATGTCCAGAGGTAGTGCCCCTAACTGCCATGCTATGTTGCAGAGGCATGTCAGCCAAGACAGTCCAACAACATCCAGAGACTTAAGGTACTCCGGGCGGATCTCGTCCATCCCCAGTGCCCTGCCACTGAGGAGCTTGCTGACTACTTCCATGACTTCATCCTTGGTTATGGACGAATCATCCTCCAAGTCCTCAGCCTCTGGTTCCTCTACAGAAGGTGTCAGCCAGGTTGAGGAGATCCTTAAAAAATATTCCTTCCATCACCTGACAATATCCCTAGTCGAGGTCAACAGCTCCCCACCTCCACAAACAGTCTTGGCTGAGCACTGTTTCCCCCTCCTGAGACACCGGACGTTTTGCCAGAATCTTCTCAGAGCCAACCAAAAGTCCTTCTCCATGGCTTCGCCAAACTCCTCCTAGACCCGAGTTTTTGCTCCGTGACCACACGGGCTGTAGCCCGCTTCGCCCTCCGGTACCTGTCGGCTGCTTCAGGAGTCCCACAAGCCAACCATGCTTGATAGGACTCCTTCTTCAGCTTGATGGCATCCCTTACTTCCGGTGTCCACCACCTCAGCAGGCACCAGAGACCTTACGGCCACAGCTCCTTACGGCCGCATCAACAAAGGAGGTGGAGAACATGGTCCACTCAGACTCCATGTCCCCAGTCTCCCCCAGGATCTGGTTGAAGCTCTCCTGGAGGTGAGAGTTGAAGACCCTTCTGACAGAGGGTTCAGCTAGATGTTCACAACAAACCCTCACTATACGTTTGGGTCTACCAAGTCTGTCCGGCTTCCTCCTCCGCCATTGGATCCAGCTCACCACCAGGTGGTGATCAGTTGACAGCTCTGCCCCTCTCTTCATCCGGGTGTCCAAGACATATGGCCGGAGGTCGGATGACACGATCACAAAATCAATCATCGACCTCCGTCCTAGGGTGTCCTGGTGCCACGTGCACTGGTGGACACCCTTATGCTTGAACATCATGTTCGTTATGGACAACAAGTGACTGGCACAGAAGTCCAATAACAAAACACCACTCGGGTTCAGATCGGGGAGGCCGTTCCTCCCAACCACACCCCTCCAGGTATAACTGTCATTGCCCACGTGGGCATTGAAATCCCCCAGTAGAACAATGGAGTCCCCAGTCAGGGCACCTTTTAGCACCCCTTCCAGGGACTCTAAGAAGGCCGGGTACTCTGCACTGCTATTTGGCCCCTACCACAAACAACAGAGAGACTTATCCCCTACCCGAAGGCACAAGCAACCCTCTCGTTCACTGGGGAAAACTCCAACACATGGCAGCAGAACCGGGGAGCTATAAGCAGTCCTACCCTAGCCCGTCGCCTCTCACCATGTGCAACTCCAGAATAGAAGAGAGTCCAGCCTCTCTCAAGGAGTTGGGTTCTAGAGCCCAGGCAGTGCGTAGAGGCAAGCCCGACTATTTCTAGCCAGTACCTCTCAACCTCCCACACAAGCTCCGGCACTTTCCCCACCAGCGAAGTAACATTCCATGTCCCAATTGCCAGATTCGTCATCCAGGGATTGGGTCGCCGAGGCCTCCCACCAGAACTGCTACCCAATCCACAATGCAGCGGCCCCTTATGCTCCTTCCTGCAGGTGGTGGGTCTACAGGAAGGTGGGCCCACGTCGCTATTTCGGGCTGAGTCCGGCCGGGGCCCGTGAGCGTGGGCCCGGCCACCAGGAGCTCGCCTGCGTGCCCCATCCCCGGGCCTGGCTCCAGGGTGGGGCCCCGGTAACGCCATTCCAGGCGACGTAACATATACATTTGTATTTATATAATTTTAAATAATGAAAATTAAAGCAAAATTGTTGCACAGATCAGAGATAAAGTCAGGTACAGGGAGCAGGGGACAGCTAAATGAAATGGATTACTTTATCTTTTGCATAGTCAAACTCAGATGAGTGAGAAACGTGTTATGGAAGAGAAGAAAAAGCAAAAGTCTTAAAATAAAACCAGGACATTTAAACAGCAAACACAAGAAAAGAAAAACAGGAGTTGGGACAATAAGAATCTTTCAATCAGCTTTTTATTGTCATTGAGTACATATTACATTTTTTAAAACTTCCTTATTTCTTCTTACTTTTTTTTCCACAACTGTCATACTTATGAACTGGATTTTGTATTATTGCAGCACACATAATACACACATTTTGGTTATTTACTATTGTTTTTTTTATCTTACACACCAGTACACTGTATTCCTGCTTGCTATATGTCATGTTGTTCTGTTTACAGGCAGATAATGTGCCTTATGATGGGACTGTTTATATTCTTATGTATGCACTTCATGAAATTGCAATTGACACTTGCACTACTTTTTGCCTATATTGATCGATGATGCTCTAATGTAATTTCGTTGTTATTTATAACAATGACAATAAATAAATAAATAATAATAATAATTCTTAGTATTACTTCTAGTTGTAACCCATTTGTACGTTGTCTATTGGTACCGTAACAATGGAATTTCCCCTTGGGGATGAATAAAGTAAGTAAGTATCTGTCCGTCTGTCCGCCCGTTCATCCTCCACATAAACGTCACAATGAAATTTATTCTCTGTGTTTAACCCGTCCCCTGGGGGGGGCAGTGGGCAGCCACATGCAGCGCCTGGCAGCTGGTCAAAGCAGAGAGGGAAGTGCAACACAGAACAGAGCAGAGAGTGGCTGTGTTAAAGTGTCTATAATATTCCACAGTTACAGTCTGATGAACAAACACAGTCAGTGCTCTTTGTGTCTAAATAACCTCATCAGATTTTCCTTTTTATTTTGGTTCCATCGCTCTGGGAAATGCAGTTAATGTTTGCAATTTCTATTCTTAACACATGTAGAGAAGGACCTGAAACACAGGCACTGCCTAATTTTACCTGGAAGTCATGAGTAATGGTGAAAAAAATGATTTATCTTGTACAATGATCGAATATCACAAACAATAAACATAAATGTAAATATACTTCTGTTTCTTCTCTGGAAAGAAACCTCTGCAGCGGATCTACTTCATCTGGAATCTGAGGAGAGCTCATTTCCCTCAAGCCATCCTCACCACGTATCCATAAATGTATTATATATCCATTTATGGATATTAATTATTAGATTCCTATGTATATTGATAAAATTTTCTACAAATTTAGGACATTTTTGTAATAGTAAATGTTTGTTAAAGGTAGTAACCATTTTCTGATAATATTCTGATCATGCTGAATAACATGTTTTACACACTGGGAAAAGAAACACCTGATTACAAAGAACCTGTGGGGAGACCTGTTTGATCCTCATAATCGAAAAATAATCGATCTACCCATCGTCCATACCACTGATCCTATGTAGGATTCAAACCCTCAACCCTGGAGGTGTAGAGCAACAGTGCTAACCACTGAGCAACTAATTAAATAATGTTAATTGAAAAGAAACAATACTGGGCTTCCATACTACGGTTTTAATACAGTTACGGACCTTCTAAAATTATGTCCATCTGGGTTATTAGGTCCACCACACCTTTTTCATTTTTGGTTGCCATTGTTGCCAAGAAAACTAATAACAAAGCTGTGCTTTTGATCATACTATTCATTCACATTGAAAATAGAACAGTAGTGACTCTGGTGGGGACACCTCATCACCAGAATGAAATCAGAGCCTGCATTACCAGTAAGTCATTTTTGAGACTATAAGTACTGTAAAACAATAATCCATAAGTAAGCAAAATAGGTATGGAACATGTGCACCTCTAGGTTCTGCCTTTAGTAACTCTCACTGCTGCACTCTTAACCAGCTGAGAGGTGTTTAATATATGATATATACACCCTCTGGGCAAGAAAACACTGCATGCATTTCTTAACACACTAGGTGTAAATGACTTATTTACAGTAACAACATGCTTATAAAATTCCAGTGACTAGAATAAATGATGCTATTCCATTAAATAATGTATGGCACATTGGTTTCTAAGTTTCAAGGTCGAAACAGAATAGTTTAAATGTACATAGTGTGTTGTGTCCAATGTGTAATTAACAGCCAAGACACTAGGGGGAGTAGTGACATCCTGGCTGAGTAAGGGTTAAAGGCAGGGGCGGGCAGTCATGGTCTTGGGGGGCCACAGCAAGTGCAGGTTTCTCTTTCAGCCAAATTCTGCATTTAATTGATCTCAATTAAACATTGAGGGATTTTTTTTGAATAATTACTTTGTAAATCCAGAAATTCTCAACAAGCGTGATTTATTTTTCAATAGAATTTTAAAATAATTGCTAAAAATGACTGATGTTGCTTTTCATTTTTTAAAAGTCATGGAATATTTATAAACTTTTAATCCATTTCTTGTTAATAATCACTTAAATCACTGCTCATGATTAATAATTCTTTGTCACTGCCACCTGTTCACCTTGTGTTGCTGCTCATGTATTATTTCAATTTCCATCCATCCATCCATTGTCTTAACCGCTTATTCCTGGTGAGGGTCGTGGGGAAGCTTGGAGCCCATCCCAGAGCACATAGAGCGCAGGGCAGGGGAGACCCAGGGTGGGGCACCAACCCACCTTATTTCAATTTGTATACAATTAATGATTGCTGCTTTGAGTGAAACACCACGCTGATTTATTCAGACATTTTCTGCTCTGATTCTGAAGTTAGAGTGATATTATAATGTATGATTTACATAAATGTTTGTTAAAGTAGTAACCATTTTCTGATAATATTCAAATAATATTGCATCTGTCTGTGCTTCATTACCTTAAATTATTGACAGAAAGCAAGAAAAGTAAGTAAAGTAAAAAAGTAGTAAAAGTAAAGAAAGCAAAAAGTTAAAATTGAGTCTCTTGTGGTTTCAGATCTGTAACAAATATAAATCACACATTAAATGTCCCTCTAAATGCAGAATCAGAGCAGGAAATGTCTTAATTAGGTTAGGAATTATAGCAGGAAATGTGTTAATTAGGTTAGGAATTAGAACAGGAAATGTCTTAATTAGGTTAAGAATTAGAGCAGGAAATGTCTTAATTAGGTTAGGAATTATTAACAAGTAATAGATTAAAAGATCAAAATAAACAATAGCTTGAAAATTATACAAGAAACATTAGAAAGTCCATTGTTTAGCTTTTTGAATTCTTATTAACATTTAATACACCTTTTTGAGAATTTCTGGATTGTCACTAATTGCAGAAAAAACTCTGTATGGTTTAATTGAGACTAAGCTTCAATTAAAATCAGACATTGGCTGAAACAAAAGCCCATACTCACTGGGGCCACCAGGACTGAGACTGAGCGCCACTGACCTGAGTCTGAGCACCACTGACCTGCAAGTACATACAGTATGTTCCATATTTATTTTGCTTCAATGGATTTTTGTTTCTGTACAAGAGTGATTTCAGTTTTTTTCATATAAGGCACTTAAATGTCAAGCACTGGTTTTTAAAATTTATTGTGTGTGTGTGTGTGTGTAGCCCCAAAAAAGGCATTCTCTTATATACAGCTAGATTTAATTCTGAAAAAAGAGAACATGAGTCACTACAATTCTATATTCAATGTAAATTAATTGTATTATTTTTGTTACTGCTATTGTAACTGTATTATTTATTTTTGGCAACAATGATAATGCAATATGAAAAATATGTGGACCTAATAACCCAGACAGATGTGATCTTGAGAGATGTATTAAAGATGAAATATGGAAGTCTGATATTGTTGCTTTAAGCAGAACTGTATTGCATTAGGTGCTCAGTGGATATTAGGTGCTCAGT
>JABJVR010007730.1:0-11246 GCA_025773905.1 Chitala chitala | reverse complement strand
TTTTCTCTGGGTTCTCTGGTTTCCTCCCACAGTCCAAAGACATGCAGGTTAGGTTGATTGGTGTGTCCAAATTGCCCTGTGTGTGCTGGGATGGGCTCCAGGCTTCCCTGTGACCCTTAACAGGATGAAGTGGCATAGAAGATGACTAGTTCTTTGAATGTGTTCTTGTTTTCATCTATTTTGTTCTTAATGTCCTTTTATTTTTTACTGTACAGCACTTTGGACAATGATGTTGTATTTAAATGTGCTGACATTAAAAACTAAGTAAATAGAGTAATTTACATAATTTGTTAAGATCTTACTAAAGATAAGCTTTCATCAGCCCCTGTAAGAGGATCACTTCCTCACCTGAGTGGAATATCAATATTCTTCACATTTACTTATTTTATATTATTTTTATATTATATTATATTTGTGTATGGAATGTTTAATTATTCAGTGAAAAGATTTAAAATTGTAACAGACTTTTTGGGTAGCAATTAAAAGTTGTGTTGAATGTGCCAAAACATCTGACGAGATCATTTTCTGGCCCCCTACTGAGAGTCTGCTAAAAACGGGTCTGTTGATGGTTAATTTGATGAGAAAAAAGAATACTGTAAGCAAACAGATGCTCCAATGTATGTAATAAATGTCTTTACACATTTGTTGCCATGATTGTTTTCTCTTTACATGTGATGTCAAGAAGTCGAGCTTCAAACCACCTGTTTCAAACGTTTCTATTTTAAAGCTATTTATATGTAGACTTAAATCTCTACAAACCTGGAGAGATGGTTGGTGATGATGATGATGATGACGACGATGATGATGATGATGAGTTAGGCAGTATTTAAATACAAATTTATTGGAATCCCTAGGAATATAAGACAACTATGATGTATAAATACAGTGTGACTTTTGCTTATTGAAACAGCAGTGGTAACTCTTAAATATTAGAGTTATTTACTAAGACAAAAATAGATTATATAAAGGATGTATAATAATACCACTGAAACTGTATTACCAGATACAAATTTAATTAAAACTTGCAATCAACAGTCAAAGAGCTGGAATGAGCCAGATATCACTGTGTCTGTAACATGCTGTATATTCAGATAGTATTAATAATCAAATACAGTACACTTATATTCATTTCCTGACCTCCCTGCACTGCAGCATGGCATGATGGGTAATCCAGCAACCAAAAAACATAAACCAGGCAATGAAATGACTTGCAAATTTCTTGAATTTTGCTATGATTTATTTGTTTATAAGGTTGTAGCCTTGTGTACGTTCTCATAGATCTGTATACCCATCTTAAATAACGGATATTCATAAATTTTCCATACCGCTTATCCTGTTAAGGGTCACAGGAAGGCTGGAGCCCAACCCAGGAGACACAGGGTGCAGGGCAGGGGACACCCAAAGGAGGGCGCCAACCCACCGCAGGGTGCATACGCACACACCTTTTGACTGTGGGAGGGAACCGGAGAACACCCACCAAGCCCATAGTACATGCAAACTCCACACACACAAACCCAAGGCGGGAATCAAACCCCAGGCCTAAAGGGTCGAGGTCCTCACCATGCTAACCACCACAACACCGTGCTGCCCAAATAAGGCATAAATAATTTAAATTTCAAAGGCTACCTTCTGAGAGCATACACAGTAGAACAACAATGTGGGGCCATAACATTATGGGTTGTTATCATATTAATAACAAAGACTGGAATAAAATGTATGTCAGTAAACTCCGTGTAACTCTTTGTATATGTATTCTTCATTGAGCAGAGCGTGTACAGATGGTTCCCGAGTTACCATGGTTTGACTTAAGATTTTTCGATCTTACAATGACAATAGCGATACGACAAAATTGTAAAAATATTTTGAGTTTATTTCAAGTTTCACGCAGCAGGCAAACGTAGCAGCATTTGTGGTACAACACGTTGGGACACTGCCGGGATGTACGCATCTCCCACCTTTTGAGATGCCTCGCTAGCGATCGAAGCGATCGACAGAGTTCAGTTGTCTTGGTGTTAAAGCACATATATATTTTTTTAGAGCACGTATTTATTTTGTCTCGACTTACAATATTTTCGAGTTACGATGGGGTCATCGGAACACATCTCCATCGTAAGTCAGGGACTACCTGTATTTTTGAAGCACTCTGTTCAATTCATTAGTTTACTACAGGTATCTCGAAAACGTTAATATTAGTGAAAATACGTGTGCAAATGGCCTTACAGTAGGTATATTCTAACATGAAGTTTTATTATAACAACCATTTTATGCATAGGATATTGTACACTTTTTGATTACTGTTATACAGGATGCCGAAGGACACGTAGCCAAGAGGGCAGCACTTAAGTAGATGTGTTTTGTAATAAGATTGTCTCAGCTGGTTTTACAACAGTGTGGTTGAGGTGCAGAATGTCTTTTGTATAAGTATTACCTGGTGTCTAAGTTCAACCATAGTGTTCATTCTATCTTATTTTTGGCACTGACTCGTTCAAGTTTTCTGCACTTATCAGTATTCTTACACCCATCTATCTGTTAGACACGATAGCACTGAAGCTGTGAATAAGGGCTTAATCTCAGCCGACGAGAATTTGTTAAGATATCGACAATGCAGAGCGGGGAGAAGAGAAGGCATGATTATGCTCCTCTCTTGTAACCAGACCCTGACTGTATTTTTTATTCTTCTAGTTGTGTCAGAACAGGTGAAGGAAGGTATTTTTGGGTTAGGTGACGGGGTCTGAATCAGCTGATGTGAAGAACACCCCCACACTTGTAGTATTCTTGGGCATCCGGGTGGAGAGAAGTTGCAGGAATTGTGATCTTCTCATTACTCAACTGCAAATGCTTCCTGGGCTACACACATGCTTATTCAGCATGCTGACAGAAGGATGACAGACAATCAAAGGACTCCTTCATTAGACACTCGCTTCTTATAACTTAAAGACGTGCAAAGTTTTATATTAAAGTTAATTAATCACCTGTTGTTGTAAAATGAAGTCTTCTGTTTAACTACATGTGGCTGGGGCTCTTTCAGTCTCTGTTAATATGGCTGTTTTTCTCATTTATTAACAGAATCATATGATGAATTATTAGAGCCCTAAACCTTCTTCACTAACTCCACCATCATCAGCGGTGCCCTGGTTAATCCTCAGCCACGAAAGCCGGGTCACCATTTTCATATCTCATGATTAAATTTGCGACAACTCTATTCAGGTTTTATTGCGCTGAGGCTGATGACATTCAGCAACTCTTCAGCTGCTTATTATTATTCGCCGCTAAATGCAAATAGATGTTTTGAAATATTTCGAGGCTCTGCAGTTCACACCCCACAATGTGATGACAGAAACAAGTTAGCAGTGAAACAGATCAGTTTTTATTCTGAAACTTTCATTTTTAAATACCAGGAAAGCACATTAAGGTCATTTACTTTGTTTTTCAAATATCTTTAAACGTCTAGAGCGTTAACATCTGGAACGGTTTGGTTTTAATAGTCATTCAATTCCAGGTTCTTTATGCCACCCTAGGCAACATAAGGCACAAGGCAGGGTACACCCTGAACAGGGTGGGAACCTATCACTTGGCACTTACACATACATACAGTCACCTGCTGGAGGGAGGTTAGAGGTACCCATTCAGTTGTTTGTTGAACTTGTGCAGATGTGCCACCTCTGTCAGCGCTGCAATTCCATGTCTCACAGCTCAGGTCAAAATGGGATGTTTCTGATTCTCTCACGGGCTTTGACTATACTCAGCCCAGAGGAACAAAGAATGCTGCTTCTGCCCATGATATTGCAGCTCTTAACTTTGTAACCTTTGAGTATAGTTCACTGGTGAGAAACCTTAGGCCTCCTGAAACTGCAGGGAAGCTTTCTACAGTTGACAGGCTCTGATTATTCTTTATTTAATTTGTGCACACACGCAAGGCTAACAGGACAGCAAGTTAACTACTACTCCCCCTGCTGGACCCATAACTGCATCTTTATACCCCACTTTTGTTCCTTTTCACGCTACTTTCATAACTGTGTCATTGTTTCATTTGCTGTTTTTCAACCCTGGGGGCTCTTCCATTACCATCTAGTACGTTTATTCTTTGTTCCATCACCTCAAGGAAGGTCCTGATGCTCAGCAAAAGTGGAAGTGTGGTTCAGAGTCTAGCCAGGTGACTTAACCAGCGGTGTCTTACAACACAAACAACCAATCAGAGAGCAGTTCACAGCCCCTGGGACATCAAAAAAGTTCAAAGAGCAGCAGTCAGTCCTAAGTGGTGGTGTCGAAGTTATTTTCATCTCTGCCTCTGCGAGCCATGATGCACAGATGGCATATCAGCATGCAATGATTACTTCTTCACTAAGGGGAGGTGCCACGGGCTGAATCAAAATCAAACCATATTAGTGTTTTGCCTGTGGTTAAAAATATTTAGCAAAAGCGACAACTATTGAATGACACATTATTTTATGGCGGGCAGTAGTAGACCAGCAAGCAAACTTAACATTAGTGTCATTGTGGGTTTGGATATTCATTGAAAAAGATGGTTGGGTATAAGATCTACTGGACATTCAAACAGGTGACATAAGATCCCATATGAAAATGATGAGCCTGCGTTCAGGCACCAACTTGGTTTGAGATCCAACCCCATCTCTGCTGTAAGGATGTTGATAGTTTTAACTCATCATATGGCATTGCCTGTGTTGTTTGTAGAAATTATCCTACTCTGTGTATGTTCTATTTCCCCTAAGGCACACACTGGCTCAGTCTTGTCAACGTTACTGTTTCCCTTAAATGATTTGATGACGTGACTATTGCCTTACAATTCACTTCACCTGTCTACATTTGACAACATTTTCAAACATTTGCAGTCTATCAGTGAACTGGAAGTCCTCACGAAGATGAAATACATTGTTTTTTATCTTTATTTTTACCTTTACCTACGACAACCTCGCAGCACCATTCTAGTGCTGATTTCCATTCCCTAAACAAACCGGCTTTCTTCCTGTGTGTATCGCCCTCTTTTGCTCTTTCAGGTGTGCTCCATCTCTGCATTCCTTGTGCTGTTTATCTGAATTGAATGCGGCGGCCTGAGAATCTAGCTATTCTTGCAAATGCTATGAATTCAGCTAAAAAAGGGGACATGCCCCCCCCCCCCGCCAGCTGCTCTTCGCTTTACAGCTGAGAATATTTTTACACTGCTTCATCATGGCGCTGTTGAATATGCAAACACTGGCCTGCTGGAGTGCAGGATCTCAGGACCGGGCGAGCGATGGAATTACAGAAGACAGCCTCGTTCTGACTGCCTTTGATGTGAGCGTGCAGGTGTGTTCCCTCACGGACAGGGTTGCCTTTTGCTTCTACATCACACTTTTATCTCCAGGCTGGACGGGCCTGGAACTTCACTTTGCTCGAAAGCAGCTGAAACACACAAATAATTATGCTGTATAATTACTCTAAAACACACAGGTAATTACTCTGTAATTTCACAGGCGTCACAGCCTCTGGTGCTGCTGCTTGCTGTCAGATGATCTCACCCCACACCTTTATACAGTCACTTGGTTGTATGTGACAATGTACACTGTCCATCAGTGAGAGAGGGGCCAGCAGCTTCAGTATCCACTTAATACCAGGTATTTGTTCCCATAGTCCCATCCTGCAGAGTTGCATCTAAATACAGACATTCATAACTTGCTTTATGTTTACTTTTAAATAAGAGCTCTATGTCATAATGTGACACACTTTGGTCTTTTAGGTTTGGCTTAAATGCCTGTCATATGTTTAGCCACTTAGTACACTGTGTACTGCATTAATGGTTACCATCACCTTTCATGAACTGTCTGCTGTCTTGTCTCATCAATAGGATAGAAAATTATCTCTTCCTTTCCACTGGGTCTGTTCTCTACTGCCACCTGTACATCATAGATTAGTCCCATCATAGGCTGTATAAAAGAAAACCCATCTGACATACTCCAGCAATATAAAGTGAAGCCTTATATTTAAAAAAAATGTATTTTTTCTGCATTGTCACTCTGTAATGTCCGTCAATGGCTGTTGCTGTACTTATAAGAGGAATACTCACTGTGCACGTTTGGGAAGATTGGGCAGATAGAATTCCTCCTGCTTTCATTTCCTGCTAGACCAAAACCTTTTCCAATCTGTCAGGCTGAACTTCAGCAGACAAAGGTTCTTATCATTGGCTAAGCAGTTTGTGTGTTGATAACACGCCGAAAGCTCTGAACTCGATTCTCCTGGAGATGCAGAGCAGGTCAGCAGTTAATAACCTGTCGTCTCCCTCTTTCTCTCCCTTGTCGGGTACTTCATCACCAATGAGCAGAGCTGAGATTCAGTGCTTACTTTGGGGAGTTTGCCTTAATTTACTGTTACTTTGTGTTGTGTTTAAAAGCACCAGTTTGATCAGCGCTGTTTCTTTGTGTTGCCTATTCTTTGACACGTCAGGCTCAGGATGTTCTGCTTCACAGAGACAGGATTATGTCAGAGGTGGCCTTCTGGGGTGTTTTCCAGCCTTGGTGTTCTCTTACAGTGGGTAGGGGATGCACAGACACAAATGCACCTGTGTTCTGTAGGGTTGCCTAATGGCTTGAGGGTTCTGTACCAGTCTGGACTACATCAGGAGTTCACTCACACCAGCTATCCCAGCTTCACCAAAGATGTCTAACGTCACAGCGAGTTCAGGTGACACATAACAGCAGTCGGCACAGTGACTTGCTGTACCACGTGGCATTGGTTATCCATGGTGTTTACCACTGCAAAAGCCTCAGGGAGCCTCACGGTGGCGCCATAGAGCACCATGCAGATTTCCTTTGTCCTAATTCATTTGTTGTAATTATGCAGTGTGTCCAGCACAAATGACAGTCCTCTGTGGTACACTTACAAGGAGATATTTGCTGCAGAATTGAATCAGTCCAGCCAATTTCATAAACTAAGAAGCGTTTTCCCCTCCCTCCATGTCCCAAAAACCCTAAAGAGATGTTTCAGATTAAGAGATTTGTACTTTCAGCTGGAGATATCCAGCTAATACAAGGCCTAATCTTTTATTCTGTGAAATGTTTCAATTATCAGCTTGGCTCTGTATAAGCGAGACACACAGAGGTGAGACCGTGGGGTCGAAGGTGGTGGTTTGGCAAACAACAAGCGGACGCCTCATTACATTTGCACTCAGCTATTGATGCAACCTAGACAATGAAGGTCAGCATTGCACAGAGACCCATCAGTGCAGCAGGAGTGAGTTTCTGAAAACACAGCCGCCAGGGCCAAAAGACAGCCCATTGTAACTGACCCACTTTTTCCTTCAAAAGAAGGGGGTGTACAGCATATGGACTCAGACAAAATGCCCTCCTCTAAAATCATCATTTAGTTCTGCATGAATTTAAGGGAACAAGGCATCTCATCTAATTTTATAATGTGTCCCAGATAATGCACCGTGCTTGAAATGGGTCTTCTGTGCTGTGGAATTGCTACGCTATTGTTCTACTGCCCCCTAGTGCCTTTTTGGAAAAAACTTTGTCGTTACCATGCCACAGACTGTAGCATGTTACAAAACCGAGATAAATTACATAAACAGATCTTGTCAGAGGTGTCCACATTAAATGTTTGAACAGGTGCTTGCTTTTTACAGCTGTGAAACAGTACCAATCATTGTAGTACAGCTGATAATGCACTATTAATGTTGAAATTATATTATTTAACTTAAATGGTTATAAACACCCCTGCCCTCCACCCTTTGCCCCTGCCCTCCACCCTGGGATAGGCTCCAGGCTTCCTGCAACCCTGAATTGGATATGGTGGTATAGCAAAAGGATGGATGGATGGATGGATGTAAAAACATCAATAGTTACTTTGTTGCAAGCATGAAAGACTGTTGCACAGACCTTCTAAACAATGAATATGTAATGTGTAATCCGTATATGTAAATAAGAAATAAAAGGCAATGTGTCAATAAAATAAACTGTATTATAACAGGACATATTTCACGGTTTCCTTTTGGTTGCATTATTTTGTGTTACTTACCAATCTATTTATTTTTTAAAATCCACTTTGGAAAAAGTATCTATCTGTCTGTCTGTCTGTCTATCTATCTATCTATCTATCATCTATCTATCACACAAGTCATCTATCCTGGTAAGCTTACAGATCACAGTCTCTGTCTACAGAAACCAAAGGAGCTCTTGTTTCCACTCCAGGGGGTGGCATCAATGTTGTGACAGGCTTACACATGCTCAGTTAGCTTCTGCAACACTCTCCCCCATCAGCTCCGACAGCATTCTTTACTAATTAATGGGTATCAGCATGCAGGACCAGGTTGTGAAAGCAGTGTAATTAGTGTGCCACCCATCTGAGATCAAGTCCACGCGGCTACAACGAGCTGAAGTTTCCGGGCTGAGAGCCCTTCTCTGTGTCACCAACTACAAGGAGTCACCTGTCACAACTCCGCTTTAACAGAGGACTTGGACATGGAGCAAAAGACATGCCAGGGTCTGGTGTACCATGACCTCTAAAACATTCTGCTATTTTACAGTCGTGTCACAGTTGTCTCGTAGTGTCATTGTTTCACATTCATTTTCCTTTGACCACAAATATTTAGGAGTTATTATTACACATGTATAGGATCTATTCTGGAGCTTTTAATATACTATATATTTTATGTAATAAGCACTTTATGTACTGTGTACTATGCATTACATATACATATGTACTGTATGTATTATGCATTTTAGGTGCTTCGCACTTTATTGCAGACCCTCCTTTTTCCCCCCTTTCCTAACAATGTCTTGGCCTTTTGGGATTAGTGCGTCTGTAATATAGTACCCTCTGTGTACTATATATTTTATTTACTATGTATTTAATGTACTCTGTACTATGTACTTTATGTACTGTGTACTATGCATTATATGCTATGTACTATGTATTATGCATTTTAGGTACCGTGCATATATACTATGTATTTAATGCACTCTGTACTTTATTGCAGTCCTTCCCTCTATGACTCCAGTCCTTCATTGGCCATCTTGTGCCGTTGGTTCCAGATAAGAGCGAGATGGTACAAAGTGGCTGTTGTTACTCATTTCACACGTTCCCACTTTAGAGGTGGGAGGGCGAGGTTGCACAGGGCTGGCCTATGAGAGCGGGCCTCCGCCCTGCTAGCAGCTCCAGCAGCCTGCGCTATTCTGGGCCGCGATGGCGACTAGCGCCCCTGACGATGGTGGAGCGTGGGCATCGCTGATCAAACCCAGTGTTCAGAAACAGAAACAGCATGGAAAAGTCCATGAAAAAAACAACAAGGACGACATCTCTCCTCATGATTCACGCTCAGTTACATAATGACTTCTGTCGTTACATGACCAAATCCCTGTAACCTCTGATTTACTGCCAGCACTATCACTTAGCTTATTCTTTTTTGTCTTCCTTCTGGAAGGTTACAAAAAAACCATTTTACATGCTGTCATATGATTCTGTTTTTGTCTGTGAAGTGTTGTGCCTACTGGATTTGTGTGTGAATCATTTTATGTTTGGAAGATGTGATTGGATTTAGTGCTGTGTAGTAACACCATATATATGCTTTTAGGAAGTGCAGTATCCATGAACTACCAAAAAAGGCTTTGCTTCCTGTTTAAAGTTTACACATACAAGTAAAATCAATGTGACAGAGACACTGTATAGTTTTAAAATTTAAATTCAATAAATCTTTGTTTTGTATGTTGATGTACTGTATATGCACAAGTGCGAACTTTATTTGTATATCTTTGACTTCTTTTAGAATCTATAATACCCTTAAAATTTTTACTAACTTCATACCTAAATTTGGAAAAAACCTAAGATCACAACGTCTGGAAGAATTATGGAGCAGGATGTGCATTTGTATTTATTTATTTATTTTGGGGTGGGGGCCGAGAATGAAATTCAGAAGAGGCTCGTTAACACAGCTGACCCTCACCCATATCACTGGGTCCTGTTTATACTGCACTATTGGCCTGCCCCTGTAGGCACCTCTGCAGAGTTGACCACACTGGGCCAGTTAACCACATTGGGACAGTGGCACTGGTGGATTTAGGGGGGCTGCCTTTGACATGGGGAAAAAATAAGCATCTTGGATGCCCCCTTCATGTCAGAAAGTATGGTGATATGCCCTACTGAGCAAAAACACATGATGTAGTTTCTTAATGAGAACCTTTCCAATGGAAAAATTCTGATGTAGTGCCCTATAAGGTGCCCTTACAATGGTCTAAACTGTAAGCGATCTTTATGGGTACACTTCCAGTGGTAAACGATGTCGTTATGAAGTGTCCTCTATGCCACACCTACATGACTAAGTGTCCCAAAGTGTGCCCTTTCCAGTAGAGACAATTGAATGCAATGCTGCGTAAAGGCTACTCTTTAGCAACAAAAAAACATGGCCACGTGTTAGACAAGTACCCAAATAAGCCAAATAGGTCCAAAATGGAGGGCTTCCCTCCAGTGGATTAAATGTGGTACAGTGCTGTGTAGGGTGTTCTGTGTTTGTCCATGTGTGTGAATGTGGGGAATTGTCCTAATGGATGCCCCTTCAGTGAAGGAAACATGATGTAGTGCCATATAAGTTACCCTTACAACTGGGTAAATTTGAGGTGCCTTACAGGTACCTTTCATCTGGAAAAACTCATGAAGTGCTTTCCAATGTGCCCTTCCAAGAGAGAAAACCTGATGTAGCGCCCTTGTAAGGAAAAAAGTAATCAGGGATGAAGACCACTTCACCATACTATTTTACTGGAGGAGCAGGCACGTCACATCATGCAATAGGTGACATTTCTATTCCTTTGCCCCTGCCCTTCTAATAGCCCATCACTGATCAGGGGTGACGGGAGAAACCTTTTTTGAGACAGATGATCTTTTGCTAATCATCTGGTTCTTTTCCTAGTCAACGCGGTTTGGTTGTCGCATTTAGCCTCGAGAACAAAACCCGGGCAAAAGTGGCCAGTGGGGCATTTGAACATGCCCTCAAATATGATTCACATCTCCATGTATTTCATTTTACAGAGGCAAGCATTTCATGTTAATCACAATTTTTCTAGTACACACACACACACACACACACACACACACACACACACACACACACAGGCCACTTTATTAGGTACACCTTGCTAATACCGGGTTGGACCCCCTTTTGCCTTCAGAACTATTTTAATTCTTCAAGGTGTTGGAAACATTCCTCAGAGATTTTGGTCCATACTGACATGATAGCATCACGCAGTTGCTGCAGATTTGTC
>JABJVR010007729.1:0-11246 GCA_025773905.1 Chitala chitala | reverse complement strand
TGTGATTGGCTGATTAGCAATTTGTGTTACCAAGCAATTGAACAGGTGTTCCTAATAAAGTGGCCGGTGAGTGTATATGATACATAAAACAGCATTATTGTATTCTTTACATGTATCAACAGTGCTGAATGATGGCATGGTGAAAAACGTGCACAGAGAGCTGCAGAAGCCTGTACATTTTTGATGAATGACTTCTTCTGAAACATTCCAGTTAAAGCTAGCAAATCCAGTTCATGATTCATGTTTTCATTAAAATGATATAGGTCTACTTTTTTATAAGGAGGTTTAGAAATTAGAATGACTCCTTCGGTTTGTGTACAAATAATAAGTTACACACCTCTGTCTTACTACAGTACGTAACTTTTCATAGAATTTGTACGTTACTTTCAGAAGCCTGAAGTACTGTAGTTTAATCAACTTTCTTCACTGATAATTATAACAAAATGTTTTCCTATGTGGATATAAATGGGAAAATGGCATGTAGATAAATTGCAGCATCTAGTTGGGGTAGAACCATGGGCTTGGTGGTTAGTGTGTTTCCTTAGTACCTCTCAGGTGACATGTTTGAATCCCAGTTGCTGGTACATGTTGCCAGTACCAGACCCCGAGTAAAATGGGAGGGTTGCTCAGGGGCAATTCTAGGGACTCTGGAGGCCCTGGATAAAATGATTTAAGGGGATTTTTGCAGATTTCTCGTTGCAGTATACACTATGCAACTGACTACTGTCAAAGGCTGCCTCCCAGCTTGGGGGCCCAGGCAACTGCTTACTGTGCCTGTCCTATTGCAGAGCCTATTGCAGAGCCTCTGGAGTTGCATCAGGAAAGGCATCTGTCATTAAAATCTATGCCAATTGTATGTGTGGATCATTAACTGGATGCCAATTTGCTGTGGCACCCCCCCACAGGGAGAAGCCAAAAGACTGACAGCTTCTTGTATTTCCACTGCCTTTTTTTTGGGTGTGGTTAAATACAATGATCACCTGTGGCATTTTTCTGGAAGGAATGTTCTCATTTATATCCCACAGTGGGAACAGATCTCCATGCTGAGCCGTGATTTCAGACTGTTGGGTTGGGGTGCGGGGTGTGTAACCCTTTTGAAAAAACATGGACATGCTGTGTCACACTGCAATTTTGTATCGTAAATCTACATTTGAAAGTCATAAGTCGTTTGGATAAAAGTGTCTGATAAATGTAAAAAATGCATGTACTGATTTCCAGCACACTATATGTTCCACAAGATTATGCTGTGGAAAAAACATTCAAAGAGAATTTAGAATAATATTCAAGATCACAAAAGTAACTTTAAGTCTTCAAGGGACAAGATGAAAAGATGACCCAATAACTGTGACCTTTATAAATCCAGGAAAATACCTTTTCAACGTCTCAGTCATCATCTTATCTTTTGAAAGTCAGCAGGAAGTACGTAGTTGCTCCCTTGTCAGCCCAGACAAACAGTATTGCAACCTAATATTATCTGTGTTGGTTACAGTCCTGCAGATATGCATGCACATAATGTAATGGTACAAGTTCTTTAAGTTTTGCTTGTGTTTTCTTTCAGTGCCCAGTGACTTCCTCCTGGATCCAGTTACAAGAAGCTCATGTATTTAGCAGGAAACCTGGCACACTGCTGGAAGCCACTTTAGCTCACTTCAGTTCCCTTGTATTCCTGTTTGCATTACTGAGTGTTGATTGTATGTTTTTTGTTATGGACATTGAGTTCCATACAAGGTTCTTTATTTAATATTATATTTTAATGGTATTTTATACCATTTCAAAAATTCTTAAATATCATTTGGTTGATTTTGCTGATACTGCTTGTTTCATAGTTAATACATGAAAACAAACCATACATTTTATTTACTATAGTAGCACGATAGAATTATTTCTCTCTTTTGCGCTCCCTTTTTCATAGTTCTAAAGCAGATGACGAGTTTTTCTTTTCTTAATTAGATTTCAAAGGTAGAACAAATTTGGGGATAGATTTTAATGGCTTATTCAGACTTTAAGATGCATACATTAATAAAAAGAAGACATTTCTTTTAAGGACTGGGTACCTGGAACATGTGGATAACACGTTTTCTATTGTTAAGGCTTGACCTTCGACTAGATTGTAACAGCATACCTTCATGTATACACCTCATTATGCCTTTGTTATGTGTTGTCTCCAAGGTGAGTAATCTGATGCCTCAAAAACAGCCCATACAAGTTTTCAAAGAAGTCCTGTAGTTCAATTCTGGGGCAATGTACTTGACCCAAGACTGTAAAAGTCCACACTGTAAGTATAGGACTGGGATAAGTGAAACCTCTGCAAGGCTGCAGAGCCTGAAAATAATATTACCATGCCCTAACAGGAAGTGGTAGCCATGACTAGGAATTCATTCAAAATCAGTTTAATATTAATGTGATGATAAACCAGCTCAATGATAGCGGATAATGCTGCTCAGGTATCTTCTTCCTGACAGGTTTCAAATGCTGCACACAGGGCAGCACAACAGAATGACATTTTCAAAAAAGAACTACCTCGATACCTGTACTTTTAATTTAACTGAAATTAAGTTAAACTTTATTAAATTCACTCTGACATACTTTGTCTACATTTCATATTTCCCTTTGCTGTTTTCCGTTTAGGAACCTTTTGTTGTTCATGAAGGTGACAAATTAAGGGGACACACACTATTGGCATGTTTAATCAGAAGAGTTTGGAGAAAAGGTTGAAGATGTTGTTTTTCTTTGTCAAATCATGTTGCCCTGACCTCAGATATTTTGGTTTAAAGAAATGTAGCCTCACACAGAAAAATGTCTGTTTTATTTTTAGTAAGCAGGTGAGCTGTAGCACTGGCCATGTCCTCTGAGGCTGGAGGTATTGCATGGCATTTTCATTGGTTGGTTATTTGCACAAGTTTGAAATGCTGATATGGAACAGGATTTGTCTGTGCTGAAAGAACAGTGCCTATCCAACCAGGGGCTTTTGTGGCCACTTGATATTTGTTAGTGCAAATGTAATCTTGATTGAAAAATTCCACTGGAATAACTAAACAGTCTGAAGTTGTTTCCTCTTCATTCATTCCCATATAAAGAGACCTGAGGAATTAATGTTATTTTCATAGTCTGATTACATAGGGGTTCAGATAATTCAGCAATATCAGTTTTTGAATAATTTGAGACAGTGCCACGGTACATTTTATTGTACTGTGGTGCTGAGTTTTTAATTGTAATTTTTCAGTTTTAATTTTTAAAAACGTATCTGTCTACAGTGCAGAAGAAAACTATATTGTTTACATAATGTTCAGAGAAACAATCACTATGCATTTTAATTTTAATATGAATTGCATAAAGACATGAAAATGTGTATATTCAGCCGCTTTGTCTTGCTGCAAGCCACAAGTTGGAATACTTAAAGACCCATCTGCTTGTAATTTGCTAAACTGAGGCTGGTTAATTAATTTCAGTTAATTAAGCCAGGCCACAAATGCACTGCATCAGAGGCCAAATGAGCTACATACCAGATGTGTCTTTTGAGTTTGCACTGAGATTGTCACACCATGACACATATGTATTAGCACAACCAGAAATCTTACTGCTTTAAACGTCATTATTACTTCTGATTGTGTTAGATAGTTTGTCCACACAAGTCATGCTGCTAAATAAGTAAGTGTCCTACCAGCTACCTTGTCCTTCAATTAGGAGAAAAAGCCTATTATAGCCTTGGATGCAATAATTTGATGGCAGATATAAAAACCTAGGTTCACCCCTAGTGTTGCCATTGCAGTGTTCAGGGTGCCCTTCCAATGAAAATACACATATTTACACACAATAATGAGGCTTTCCCTTTGACATCTTGTAAAAAACGAGTGCACACCTCAAAAGACTTATTTATTCTGCTCAGATAGCTTGGTGTAGGTGTTTATTTGTTTTTCATTGCACTCTTAACCTCAGCAAAATTTAACACCGTGTGAATTTGTGTAAGGGGAAGTGGAACAAATTACTAGGATTAAATGTATCCCACAGTCTTAACATGCAAACTACTTAACAAGTTGATCCGTTTTTATATACATTAATTTTATTTTGTCCATGTAAAAATATCACCTAAATATTGTAAGATTATTGTTTCTCGTATTTTGTTGCATTATATTAGATATTGCGTTAACGCAATGATTATTTGATTAAATTCCTCAACTTTTAAGATCTGAATTACAAAATAAAAAGTATTTTTTTTTTCTCACGTTCGTCCCACAGTCCCATTTTCATTGCAAGTAGTTATAAGTAGCGCTTTCTCATCCTGCACACAAAGTAACCTCTTCATATCAGGATTAGCATTATAAAGACTTCAGAGTTTGTGATTAGAAGTCTCCTTTAAGTTCTCTAAACAAAAAGATAAAAGTTAGCCCAGTCTTTCTCTCCAACAACCCTCAAATCTCATTTTGCTCATTCGCTGCTCTGTGAGTCTGCACCGCTCCGAGGTTAGTTTAAATAATTGTTGGGGTTGAATGTCACCGAGTGCGATCGGTGCAGGGCTGATAAGACACAACAGCGACCCGAGTGTGATACACCCACCTAATTACTGAACCTCGTCTGGCTCTGAAAGATAAGACACTGAGAGCCCAGCTTCATAAATTCAGCCAGACACAAAGAAGAGAGGAAGAGGCGCTGCGTCTTTCTGTGGCCAAAGATGGAAATCGTACGTGCTAGTATTTAATCCAACTTTAAGGAACTCCACTGTTGTATTATATGTTAAAAACTCATTGCGTTATTAATTTTTTTTTGGTACTTTATTAATCCCAGATGGAAGTTACTTCTCTGCATTTAACCCATCCCCTGAGGGGGAGAAGTGGGCAGCCAGCCAAACATAGCACCACATACAAAAAATAAGGTGACTGTATTATGGAAAACTGTTCAGGAGGGAAAGGGGTACTTCCCTTGATACGTGGTATAGGTATACATGTATATGCCACCACAAACACATCTACTTTCATAGTATTCACGGTGCTTTCCCGCTAACACGGTTCTGGGCGTTGATGCCAATAAACCGTGCTTGCCCCACTTTTCCACTGACTGTCACGCCCAGTGCCTGTAGTGGCCTACCCTCACCACTAGGCGCCACTATTTCCTCTTTCTCCCCTGTCTACATTCTTTCTCACTTGATGCTCCTTAGTTAATGATACCAGTGTTATGACCTGTTCCTTGTTATTTTTTCCTCCTTACTTAAACCCTGTCCTTCATTCAGTCCTTTGCTGGTTACTGTCATGTCGTAGTCATGCCGTAGGCATGGCTGTTATGATAGTTGTTCTTTGCAAGTACCTTAGTCTGGTTCTTACTGTTACCCCTTGTGTTAGTTATCTGCCTCCTGTTAATAAACCTCCCTTCGTGCATAGTGGACCACGCCTCTCTCGCTTCCCTCCACAAACGTCACACTGAAAAATTGGTGCTAGTGCCACAAAATAAGTTTCCAACCGGCACTAAAGCTTTGCGGATTTGAAACTAGAGTACTCGAAAACCCCGTTTTCTGATTCCTGAATATGGAAAGACCTTCTGCTTGGCTCACTCTTATTGACGAGAAGACCTCTTGTTTCTTGATTTTGAAATCAAGCCTGCAGGCACGTGTGTTTATTTTATTTCGTTCATTAAAAAAATAAATAAATCTGACACGAGTGAAACATTAATTAAATAAAATTGCAACTTTACTGATTTAACTAAGGCAAATAATTGATGATGATAGACAAAAACACCATGATTTGGGTAAGCGGTGCAGGAGATGGACGGAAACAAAAATGTTAAAAAGCGACAACTGGACAATTAGGGACCATATCTTTACAGTGATAATGTTTGAAGAGTCAGACATCATTCATTATATAATAACGTTAACTGAGGTAATTTAAGAGGTTCACAGCAGTAACAAAACACATTGAAAGTGTGTTAAATCACTACTATAGCTTCTTTCCTGTTATGACAACTCTCGCAGTAACATATTAACTTAACTTAAAAGTCCCTTCCTTAAAATGAACAAAATCTCATAGTACTGTTGTCATACCTTCACTGCTATAGTTTCTACTGTACATTAAAGAAATTAGTTCAATGCCGTTTGCTGTATGGAGTTTTGCTGTATCAAAGTTATGTAGTTATGTGATTTTTTTTTCTTATCTAGCACATTAGGAATACATGTATCCCTGTTATTTTTTGTTTTGGGGAATGTAATATGTAAAATGTAAATTCCGAAAGTACTTGCAGTTTCAGTGTGAAGGCAGTGTAGCATTTTCTCTATTGAAAACAGTTATCAAAGTTATCAAATCAAATGTGCTTATATGTGCAATACATATTTGAGAGGCTTTGCTATTCTCCCCTCTGTCTAAACTGAGAATGGCAGCCACCACGAAATGTTAAACTACGTTAAAGTTTCCATCTCTTTCACCTTTTTGTTGGAGAAAACTAAATTCAATTTGCAGGTGCAAGAAGTAGAAAATCATGAAGGCTGTTCAAAATTGAGGGAATATGCTGTTTTAATTTGACCCTTCAACACTATTGCTTCATACTGTAATACTGTGGCTCCAGGCAAAAGCACCTACACCAGACAACGTGTTCTTTAGCAGCCAGAGTTCTGCTAGTAGGATAACTACTAAGCGAGAACTGTCGTCGCCGAATCAGGTAAAACACGCTAAGGAACATCAGCTGACAACTGCATTTCGTGTTCTGTCCACCAGATGCCACTGTTGAAATAGCAATATACATAACGTAGTTTCACAAAGCAGAATAACACCGCACTGGATAACATTAATAGCCGATGTAAAATCATCTATGACGTATAAAACACGAAAGTGTGACTGTTCATGTGCACTTAATAACTTTTCGTACAATCTCTAAATATGAACAACAAATTTTCCACACCCATCCATGAGTCCATCCATTCATACAGCATAGGGACCCAAAGTGGTGTGGAGCCAGCCCCAGTCAGTTTAGGCGTTCAGTCTGGAGGATTGCAGAGCAATTTGTACACATTAATTGTCACCAGTGATTGTGAGTTTACCAAACTACACAGTCTACTGAACTAACTCAATATCATGACAGAATGATGCTTTAAAAGCCCATCAGCTTACAGGAGGCAAGCAGGAGTGAAATGTATGTACCCAAGGAAAATGCAGACATTTTACAGCATATCAGTTCATATCCCTATTGACACTCACTTAATGCCTCAAAAACTGAAGCATTACATTTTTTCAAATCAAGGCAATAGCAAATATACTGTATGTAATAGATTTGTCTGGACACAAAGCAATTGGATAAACACTGAACAAAACAAATGTCATAATTTTGTGACAGCATTTCTATTTTACCCTTTGTGTTACCCATCGTTTTAGATAATGACTAGGTTAGTTAGCTCCCAATTTACTGCACAGATGCAGGAACAAGGCCCAGAACCCCTCTCAAAATCATCTTAGAAGGAATAAAAGTGGACATTTCTTTTGACTCAGTGCTCAGTTATTAATAATAAAACACTCCAGTGAAAAGGAACTTAACTAATAACAGAAAACACTATCTGAAGATACAGAAGTATATATTTTTTCTAGGTTTACAAATCATACAAACAATGTTAAAATGATGAATGGTTGACAGGAAGCCAACATTGGGGATGAGCTTTTTTCTTTAAGTAATCATTACCTTACAGCTGCCCTTCTGATCTATAATAAAATTACTAGTGCATGATCTGAGTTGACATTTTACCACACCACAAACAAACAAGTTGGTCTCATAATTCCTCCAGGGTCATGGGTTTGATTCGGGCTGTTGACATTATGTATAAAACTAGTGTTTGTTTTCTCCATGCTTGCACGAGTTTCCTCCAGGTTTTCCAGTTTCCTCTTGGTCACCAACATGGTGGTTTGGTGGATTTAGCACCCTTAATTTGCCCTTACCACATGTACATGGTCTGTGCATGCCCTGTGACAAGTTGGCGCCCTGTCCAGGGTGTCCCCTGCGTTGGCCACTAGACTGTCTGGGATAGGCTCCAGGCCACCCATGACCCTGTATAGGAAAAGTGGTTGGGAAGTGGATGGATGAAAATTCAAGAAGAAGGTAGTTTTAGACATTGTATCAAACATTATGACCACACCAAGATGTAACTAAATGAATAATGTGAATAATGGTAAAAAGGGGTGTAGAAGGACAGGGACATGCTGACCAGAAGCAATTGTGAGTCAAAGTGGGTAAAGGACATGACCTAATGGAATTTGAAATTGGTGTGAAGTTGGTTATTGACTGAAGTGTGGGAACACAGTGGAAACTTAGAAACTGTGGATGTTGTGGGCTGGTCCCATAGTGCTTTAGTTAGGGTGTCCCAAGAATGGAAGGATATGGGAAGGGCCACTAGTAGGCAGCCCAATGGTGGATGTCCAAAGTGTGTGGGAAGCGTCAGCTATCCTGAGTGCACAGACTAACAGACGGGTGGTCTTATATTCCTGAATACACATATTTGCACCAAACTGTTTAACAACTGTCAATAAAATGTTACATTAGTAAAATGTTACAAAAATATATATATATATCTATGTCTGCTACAGAAAGTCAGTTGAAATACTTTGTACATAATTTTCTCAGTGTCAGTTTCAAGTCTTTGGACATGACATTATGTTTCAGTGTTTGTTTCTTTTGTATCTGTGAGTTCAAAGTAACTGCCAGAATGAAAAGAAAGTGGAAAAAAGCATTCTTGTGCATTGTCTCCAGAGAAAGTATAATTCATACTGGTGTCAACCATAATAAATTTAACTCTGCCTTTTGCCTAGATTTGTAGCAAAAACAGAAGTTACTAAGTTACTGTGCACACGTGGCGATGCTTCAACTATGTACGTAATGCCTGAAGACATAAATACAATATAAAAACAATGTATGCTGAGATGAATTCTGGAGATCAGCAAAAGAAAAATCTTTGACTTGCAGGATAGCAGGTCAATGCAGTGGAGTGTGTCATAATAGAGTCAGGATGCTTTTTCATTATGACAGCAAATTCTGGAGGTGAGCAGTGTATCTCCTTTGTTTAACAGTGATAAAAGGAAATCAATTGTTAGAGCCACACACTCACAGCAATGTATGGAATTGATTTTGAAATAATATGTTTATTAGAAGTGTCACTTTGTCACTGATGGCTATATCATGGGTAATGTCACATTTTGTGTATGTGTGTAGCATGCATATCCATGTTGCAAGCAATGCCCAACCCCGCCATGTAACAGTTACAAAGCAGCTGTACCCCTCTAGAGCACACAGATGAGGTAGCTGCTCCACTGTTTCAGACTGGCTGCTTCACAACCAATCTCACTTCGCAGCCCTAAACAGCAACGTCCCACACAAGAGCCAGCTTTGAGGGATGTGACCATTAAAGATTTTATGCATGTCTAAACCTTAATGGTCATCAGTTAAAGAGCCCATTCATCAACAGAGAAATGGGGTGGCATGTCTGCACTCAGCTTCTCTCTCTTTATAGCCAGGCCATGACTGTTTTCAAGCAACAGAATAAAACCCTATGCTTTCAGAACTAGCATTTATATTTCCTCAGCCCAGCTTGAAAAAACACAGTTAGCTGTTAAGATTACTGTTACAGACGATTTTCTCAGCAGAGTACCAACGAGATGAATTTAGCTTCTCATCACTATGAGATTACAAAAGATAATGTTTGTGTCACAAAGCAAACTGATCCGGCAAACAAATATTGTGCATGCTGATTTCAGGAGAGCATGGAAAGTCTGTGATATTTTTGGTGGAGGCACAATGTGTAGTAATTAAACAAACATTAGTGCTTTTATAATTTGAATTGTGTTCTATAACGAGCTCTGACTTAACTGTCAAATATGACAACTTTATCGTATTTGACTTAGGAAACAGTGAAAAGACAATAATAACAAACATGAGAAAAAGAGTCTACTTTCTAGCAACAGTCCTGTGCTAATGGATGCATCCACTGGATGCATCACTTTAGCTGTCGCTGGACACACCCAAGCAAAGGGCAATTTGGAGACACCAATCAACCTAACCTGCGTGTCTTTGGACTGTGGGAGGAAACTGAAGAACCTGGAGAAAACTCACCATGCACAGGGAGAACACGCAAACTCCACACACACAGACCTGAGATGGGAATCAAGCCCTAGGCCTGGAGGTGCGAGGCGACAGTGCTAACCACCATGCCACCCTAAACTTGAAAAAAATAGCCACTTGTATTAATGGCTGGAAAGTGGGGATTTCAGATATGATTTTATACAGGTTGTTTCAAAAAAGATTCTTTGGATTTCAAATGTCTATATGAGTGAAGTTTACAGGGACGAGTTGACACATTCATTTAAACAAAGACTCTTAAAATTTATTACTCACCTATAAGTGCTCTATGTGACTTCCTTAACTGACACAAAGAACATCAAGGCAATAAGCTCATTTAAAATCTGATGAATCATTTTGAAGCACCCTGTATACTGTGTATATATGAGGTATTAACCGCCTGAACACATAAATAGGTAAAAAAATCATACTGGGGTTTCTATGTATAAGAAGCTACAGTTTGCCATGAGTACAAGCCAAGGAAGGTAAATTCACCTGACTTTGAGCCAAGTGGCTGGAAAAAGGACTGAGTGGGAAGTTGTGCACAAGAGGGCAACAGGAAACCAACCAATCTGTAGTTGTCAGTTTGCTTTCAAGGTGTTCTTGAGTATGGGCATATTCTGTGTGGTGGAACACTGGGGATTATCAGACATTCATTATTTTAAACCAAGTACACAGGTCCATCAAAGCAGTATTCCTAACTATTTAGGTTATCTAGAAATTAATGGGAGCACAAACTTGCAATTAGATGTTCAATAGTTACAATTCTATCACTTTAAAACTTAATTTCTAGTCATTTGTTTCCATGTTTTGTGGACTAAAACGTATGAAAAAATAAGTGGGTAAAATACAACAAATGCTTAAATTTAATCTACAGAAGTTTCAAAAAACGGCAGAAGATGTACAGGTCTGGGAACTACAGTGCTGAGAACCTCAGTCTTCTTACTTGTAACTGCACGGATGATGACACTGGCACAGCAAAAGCATCCTGTTTTACTTGGCTGGTGCCGAGGCTTTCTAAAGCTATTCTGCACAAAACTGCTGCGATCCAGTATTTGAAAGTCCCACACTAAATACTGACATTAAATCTGTCATGGGCACGCACACGCACACACACACACACACACACACACACACACACACACACACACACACACACACACACACACACA
>JABJVR010007728.1:0-11247 GCA_025773905.1 Chitala chitala | reverse complement strand
TAATATTTTTCTTTTTGTGTTTTTTTTTTTTTATCTGACTCTGTTTTTTGTGTGTGTGTGTGTGTGTGTGTGTGTGTGTGTGTGTGTGTGTGTGTGTGTGTGTGTGTGTGTAAACGTGAGAGGAAAAATCTTCACACGATTAGGCTAACCCATGAAATATTTAACAATGCAGAAATAATTATATTACCTAAAGGGAACTTATCCTTTTTTCTGACTCCGAGCTGCCCCTAACGAGCCTTGGCAGGCTCGCGGGGCGAGCGTTACCAAAAGCGGGCGGCGAACGCTTCGGTCTCCGGCTATTTATTATGGTGAGGAGGCGAGCTGGGTCGCTCTGCGAAACTAATGTGTCGTTACTCTCGGTTCTGGCGCTGGCCAGACGCGATCACTAAACGCGCCGAGGCTGAATTATTTCGCCCCCTCTGGCTGACGGCGAGTCACAGTGGAAGTTCGGCAAGGACGCTGTCTGCGCAAGATCCTCGGGGAAGAGCGGCAGCTTCTGAAGAGCGCAAAATAAAAGCACAGACAGCATAACTAAGGCATTATTATTAGACATTATTCAACATTCACTGTCACATGTGACAAACGTCTTACGCTGTTCCAGCACAGTTGCGTGTCATTATTATTTTTTTTTTCTGTTTTCAAAAATGTCATTATCGCACAGAGACTAGTTGCTTTATTGTGCGGTTAATTTAAAAATGTGGATCTGGACTGTTGTTACGGTTCTGGACGTGATTCTGGTGTGGCTGACTGTCTTTAATTACATCCTCGTTTTGGTTGCCATAAGACTCCAGCCGTGTGTTATTTACCTTCGAGGACATAAAGACGACATTGCTGTATATGGTAGACAGCGGATGCAGAATTGTCAGTAGGAAATCTATTATTTTTATTGTGAAAAAATAACCTTTTATGACGCTACATGCTGAGTATGAATCCTATGTATAACAAGGGTGCCTACAGGAGTTGGTCTACACCTCTTGTGCAGTTACGTTGTGTTTATTTCAGGTAAAATATGTGAGATGTGCCCGATTTTGGGTCAGAACTTCTCTCTGCTTTGAACATGCCAATGATGGTAAACAGATTAGTATTCACAATGCAAAATACTTCTGGGATTTATTCTGGGATGTCACAGCACTTTTTAGGCACACTACAGCTGGGTTTGATGATGCAGACTCACATATACACACCAACAGCAAAAGGCATCAAGAATTAGGAATCACAGCACCACGTCTTCAAAAGAAACACATGCACACATAATATGAATATGTACGCATGTTGTATACAGTATATGAGTGTAATTTGTGAGGGTAATACTGAACTCTTCCCCTAAGGCAGTTATATTTCAGTTCAGTTTTTTTGGCTGACACTTTTGCAGCAGAGGAGTTTTTGTGACTGCATATATCACTCCTGGATGTTACACTTGAACAAACAAGCATCACTGCCATGGTGTATTGTGGTACACAAAGGCTGAGGCCCCTATCACTGGTACTCTGACACATTTTTTGTAATGGTGCAGTTCTGTACTTTGAAACTCTGACTACTATGTATGTCTTCAAGGGATCACTGGATAGCTATCTTTGTCATGAGGCTTCTCCCACAGAATGTTGTCCTACATGTGCCCTCCCTGCCAGAAGCAATTACTGGCAAGCGCCCCCTGTTGGTGCATCGTTTCTTTGCTAACTGCAAAACATGTGGCGAAAGGGGGGGGGGGGGTGAATTGTTTAAGAGTAATAAAACTGAGAGAGGAAACAACTCAAACAGGCTTTTACAGATTACCTTACCCATTCTGGTTCTATGGGGAAAAACGCAAACGTTTCAGCAAAACACCCAGAAGCTCGTGGTGTTGTCCCTACAGAGCATTTCCCCCCCTCCCCCAATTTGATTGACACGTTCCAGGGTGTGGGACGGCATGTTCTGAAGGGACAGCATGGCAGGGGCTGGGCTCTTAATGCACCCATCTTTCAAAATGTTACACTACCACCGGTTTACACCTTATTTCTGCATCCCTTAGATGTAAAAGCTGGATACGTTTACAAACAGAACGAACAACACTGACTGCAAAATGGAAAAGTCTTTATTGCTTTGTTAAATCTGCTCAGGATATAGTTTCTTGTCTATTGGTCGAATTTGTTTTACCGCTAACCTACGTTCTCAAACAGCTGTTACTTGATATGCTCAATATTATAATTACACTATGGGAATATTGTAATTAAACAACAACCAGATCTTAGTCAACACTGGCTCAGTCAATTTAAGGGCCTCACTAGCCCAGATTAGGAACAACCGGCCCAACTCTCATGCCCAGTGATATAGCAGCTAACAAAGAGATGGAGATTTCAGAAGCCGTGGATGATAACTGAAAAAGTGAATAGGCTACGTAGCCCTTTCACACTACAATAAAATTAAAACAAAACCCATTTCCTCTCCCAGTTGATGCCTCACATTTCCTGACATTATTGTAAAACGCTAAATCCTCCAGTGGAAAAAAACAAGTCGTCACAACAGACGTGCAGATTTCTTTTTTAGTTTCAAAACACAGCGGCACCTGTTATATTCCTCTGTGCTCCTTCCTAAATGAAATCCTTTGAAATTTTGCATTTTGGAACAGGAAGACCCACTGTGCCAAATGCAGAAGGGTTACTCCCATTTCAGAATTCTCTGTAAGTGTGAACAAGGAAGTCTCTCGAGCAGGTGGTGGCATAACAATCAAAAACTGAGACTAAAACCGAACCAAATTTATCGCTAATCTTGTTTTCGTAAATATCGCTATTTTTGCGTGTGGTTCTCCATCGGCATTTACTAACAGATTTTAAAGCAGTTCACAGTGCTTCAACAATGGTCAAATTTCCTATAAGTTTTAATCAATTTGTTTTTATATATACAACTGCCACACATGTGCTGTTGTGGGCCTCAGCTGTTCTCAAATCCCAGAATAAATATTGATAAATTGCACAGGACTTCTGTTATAGGTGGTGGAGAGAATCTGAAGATCATGATCCATGATGACACGGGGGCGCAAATAAGTTTGTCGTCCGTTAGAGAACTGCAGCACTGGTGGTTGGCAAACCTGTAACCCCCCCCTCCTGCTCCTTCACTCACGACCCGCGAGGCTGACCAGGCATTAGTACCAGCAGGGCCACCCTGGCAGGCTTGCTCATGCCACCCAAGCAGAGGCACTCAGAGAACAGCCCCAGAGCCAGAGGCGGAAACAGCTACGCTCAGCGGTCAGAGCAGCCCAGTGTCAAGTGACAGATAGGATTTCAGGAACGGCTCTCTCTCCCCCAAACTGTTATTTATTTTAGCGGCCTCGGCCCGATGCGCCGGCTTCGCCGGGATGCCTCCTGCCAAAAAACTGGCTTTTTAACTGAAAGCGTTCCAGGCAGGCTCCGCTGGCGTGCTTGGCTGCAGTCCAGGAAGCGCCGCGTTTTTCCTGAGCAGGGGCCTGTTTTACAACAAGTCTGCGATGTGTCTGAACTCGAGTGCTTGAACAGTGTGTCTGTATTTGTTGGGCTGTGTGTGTGTGTGTGTGTGTGTTTTATTAAAGCACGAGAAAATGAAAGACAGAGAATGTGAGAGATTTTGGAGCAAGATGGAGCAAAGGGAAAATTAAAATCTGATTGGAAAATGCACAGTGATAGACAGACCTCACCGAGCTCTTACTGTTTTTTTCTTTATTTTTGTCTGCCACTCTGCATAGAAATGCAACAGACAATAGAACAGAACAAAAACACTGAGAAACAGTGCTTTTTAACATCTGTGTCACTGGGTTGGAGCAGTGAAGGCAGATAAGAAGTGGCTGGAGGGTCCGTTACCAGACAGGTTAGGGATGCCAATAACCACACAGTCAGTCGTGGTGCCCTCCTCGCCATCTTTGGTGAGAAGAAGCTCTTTCCAATGCCCTCAGTTCTCTCTGTCACGTGCGGTGTGGCATTGGGGTGTTTGCTTTATAGGCAAGACTGGCAGCAGAGCCCTCACATAAGCAGAAGGGGGAGTGTGTGTGCGTGTGTGTGTGTATTTGCATGTGTGTGTGTTGGGGGGGGTTCATGCATCCGCCGCATTCAGCTTCCGCTGCGTGGAAGTGCTGTTCCCTGGGTAAATGTGACAAGCTGATTCATTTCACTGGTGATATAACAAGGTTAAATATGCAGCGTAAAGTACATTGCGCGACTTCAGCCTCAACAATGTGCGCTCATCACTTCCCGCATCTGAGCTCTCCACATCCAACCATAAACAAGTTAGTTTTTTTTTTTTTGCATGTAAGTGAAGACACTCTAGTGAAATGCAACCAATCATAATTAAAAAGAAAAAAAAATCCTTCGGCACAGGTCAGTCGTAACGTTACAGCGTTACGCTAAAAACTGTGTTCTTTGTAACATTGCCAACTCAGTATCTATTCTCAAACTAGTGAAAGGGTATCAGGTGTAACACAGCAGTCGGAGGGGTTCAAATGGAACCGCTTGTGCGAAAATAAGCCAAAACACTTTGCTATGAAACTTCACGTCTTTCATCACAGACCTGACCCATAAACAAGATCAGAAGGCAGCTTGATGTGGTCCCACAATGCACTGGGGTGTCTGGAATATTCTCTGAGAAATTCGCGAGCTATCCTGAGCCAGCCCTTTCTCCAGTGAACAGGACACAAACTGGCTCTATGATGTCCAACACAAATTGCAAATGTATCCTTTTTTCACCCACCAATTAGAAAAATATATCTTTATTAATGTGAGGCATGAAAAAAAATCTGTCAATGCTCCAGACAAAACACATGAAAAATCAAACAGAATTTAAGTGTTGAAAATATATGTTGTCCAAATTGATAATAATGCATTTCTGATAGCTGATGCGAATAAGAAAAACTTGAATTTTTCCTATCAAATACTACACAGGGACAGCTTGTCAATTCTCATAATGGAAGGAAGCCAAGAGGAAACCATCGAGTCCCTTAATAGTCTGTTAAAACAAAATAATTATAATGCATGTAATAATAATTGGGGCAGAGTTTATCCTTTGCTTTAAGTTCATCTCCGATAGTTATTGGAGTAACCCCACAACCTGGCGCAGCTGTAATTGGAGAAGTTCGGACAAGCCAATGCAAATCACCCCCTTAGGGAAGGACGTGGGGGCTCTGACCACCGCCCCCCCCCACCCCTTGCAATACTAGCACGGCTGCAGAAACAGGAACTCCCTGACCCATGTGACCCAGGCATCAGTCGCTGTGTTCCCCATTCTGCGCCAGGGAGGCCCGTTACCCCCTGACCCCCCACATCATTAGTCACCCCGGCGTTGCCATTTGTTTGCTTAGCTTGACCACTCACAAACAGTCCTCGCCTTCAGAATCCCCAGAGACGGGATTTTAATGCGCTGTACGATGTAATAAAAATATTCTCGTTACTGTAATTACACATTAAGTGAATGAGATTAAATGTTTCAATAGATGATGTTACCATACTGCACTTATCAAATTATATTTGTATAGGGGAACATTAGAGTACGTGTAAGCAGAATCCATGTGCAGGAAAATTTTAGACAATTAACTGGCTGAGTTGTGGAAGCAGAGTAAGTTTGTCTAACTGCTGGCAAGAGCACCAAAACAACATGTGTATAAGACACGCAAACGTGCATTTAGCCAGTAAAGTACACTGAGGTTCAAATTTGTGTATTCGTAGTCAGGAAAATATATCTTTCCTATTCACTGCACAGTAGCTAGTGAAGTTTAATTAGTGTATTTACAGTTCAGTAGTTTGTAAAGTTCATCGATTAAACGACTTGGCCGTGACCGAGGACCTGCCAGTGGCACAGGTTTGGCAGTGCCGTCGTCATTCTTCCTCTTCATTGGCTCTCCTTTCCCAGGTTGGCGCCGGACTCCGTTCTGTTCCCGCTTGTGCGGCCGACGTGCGACTCTGAGCTCCTGCCTCCGGCTTGGCTACTGACCGACTGACTGACTGACGGCCTTCAGCATTCAAGTCAAGTCGGGCTCTTTCCACGGCGTAGTAAACAGCTCATTGAACCGTAAAATGAAAGAAAGTGCGCCGATACGTACTTGCCAAAAACATAATAAATTTTTTATTGTGCGTAAAAGAATAGGTACGCAATGAAATTATATATAACGCATAAAGTGTGAATTGGTTTCACCAGCTTTATTTTCACACTTCTATTGTTATTGTCATGACCACTGACATCAACCCGGTGCATTTGACCGGCATTTAGCCTGCAGGACTATGCAAATACACAGTCGCTTAATAACAAAACAGATAAGTGAGAAAATGCTTTTGGTGAGTCAATGCATATATCCAAATTATACAATGAAACACAATTCAAGTAAGTGGACTGTGTTTATAATTTTGCCCATTAGGAAACTTGTATGCTGTCTGGATATTTGAGATGATATTGTACTTTAGTGGACTAATGTCTGGGTTTCATGGTGTAGAAGGGGGCTTCCCGGTCCTGGTTTTGTCCAGGTATCTCAGTGTCCCAGCAAGTAAAACTGACTGCACAGATTTTTTGTACCTTCACCTTTAATCACCTCCACCATTAATTGGGCGTGAGCTCAGTGCGGGTGAACATCTTCCAAGCTTCTGGGTTTTGATCGTGCAGTGGGCGACGTGGCAACGCTCGGCCCTCCCGCCAAAGATTTGAAGCAGAAGGCCAGGCCGGATGAAGTGGGGGTGGGGGGTGTTGTTAGAAGTCCCAGCTGGGAGCTCCAGATGTGAGGGCAAGCCCCCCCGTCTGTACGCTGAATGGCCAAGCGGTTTGTCTATGGCATCGTTCTCCACAACGTCAGTGTGTGTAGGAGTGGAGACATACAGAAAGAGAGACTAAAAAAAAAAAAAGGAGATAGACAATGAGAGAAAGAGAGAAAGAACAAGAACAAAGGGGCACGACAAACCACAGTTTCTGAGACTTCAGACACCTATTTAAATCGAAAAGGCTACAAATGTCAAAATAAACAATCGGCAGATGCGTACGTCACGTTAAATAAAAGATAGGAGACAATAATTGCGTTTCTTCTTTTCAATAACTGCCACAAAGCAGCAATAGACACCCCCCCCCCAAAAAAAAATAACAACAATAATTCAACTGGAGCGTTTTATCCTGTCCAGCTGCAGCTCCGGAGAAGCCGGCGCGTGTTCGGGCAGAGTCCCAGAGAGTCCGGGTACGCTCGGATGACCAAGATACGTACAGCTGCAGGTGGAATGTTATCGGGCCAGGCCGGCTCCGGTGTCAGCAGGGACAGGGGTCAGGGGAAATGCCGGCCGCCCGCAGGAGGTGCAGGGTGGAACGGTGCTGTGTGCAGAGGGCATGGTGAGGAGCAGATAATAGCAGATAAGAGAAAGGGTGAAAGGTGGTTAGGAGGACCGTGTTATCCACAGCACAGACATAATATGTCCTGGTTGTCCTGGTTGTCCTGGTTGCAGCTGTGGTTTGAGATGACTGACATGTGCTGCTGTCTCTTCCAACTTTGTTCTGGAAGTCAGCAATGCAGAGGAACATGCAGATTTGGAGGCTTAATTCCAATGAACATCTGTACTGTGTGTTAATCCCACCATTTTCAGTGTTCCTCCATCATAGAGGCTTCTGTTACTGATTCCTTAAAGTCTGCTCTTGTACACAGCGTTGTGTTTGCAGGCATGCAGTATCCTTAAAGGGTGAATTTAACTAGGTAGTATGTTTGTGTGTGTGTGTGTGTGTGTGTGTGTTCATGTGTGTGGGGGGGGCTTCAATTGTATGAGAGTTTCTCTGAGATTTTGAAGTATCTGACATTAAATGGGTGTATGTGTGTGTTTCTGGGTGGATGTGTGTGCGTGTGTGTGCGCACATGTGTGTGTGGCAAGGTGGGGGGGGGGCATCATTATGCAAAGCACTTTTTGTTTTAACGTGACCAGATAACACAGGTCTTTTAGCAAAGGGGGAGGAGAACTTCTGTGACAGCAGACACTGTTTGTCTATTTTAGTATCTGCGTGAGGGACAAACACACAGGTGACAGCAAATCGGGAACTGGACCCCTGTGGTACCCCCCAGCAGGTTCAGTAGAGTGGAGAGAAGGCGGCAAACAGCGAAACTCTGTGGGGCAGGGTCGCCGATCGGCCTCCGAGATGGGGAAGGAAACAGGGCCCACTGCCTCTGCTGCGTGCCAAACCGTAACCCGTAGTTTCTGTCACCTGTATGGCTGGACGCCCTCGTACCTCCGTGCACAAAAATGAGGAAACAATCCCAGATTACGTGGGAAAGTCGGATTGCAGGTGCTCGAGTGGTGTGCAATGTCACGCTCACTGTTATTCCGCACGTGTTGTTTAAACAGTCACTGGATATTTCTTCGTGTTTAAATAGATACTTGGGCGTCTGACAGTCCCATGTTGAATATGGCGGGGGGGGTTAGAGAGCTATCAAAGTTAAAGATGACTGCTGACTGACGCTGGTTCTCAGACAGAAGTGTGAAAGTTCTAAAAAAAGTCACATCTGGTTTCGCGTTATCGCTAATTCTGCTGAAAAAAAAAACTGCAGTGGTTTAAAAAAAGGAAAAAATCTGAACACAGATTTTCTAAAGTGGGCTGGGTGAAAGCGGGATGAAGTTGTCACCATCGGAATCGTTCATCTCTCCATGCATTCAGTACACCTTTGTTTTCTCTGCCTTTTACACTTAGTTTTTTCTAACAGCCACACAGTCGCTGCTTATCTAACACGGTAAACTCTGTCCCTGTTTCCTTATCAGCCTGGAATGGGTGTCAGCGGCCTCCTGAGTAGCTTCACGAAGAAAAACAGAAGAGGAGGAGAGAAGAAGAGATCAGCAAAGAGTCTTAGGACTGTATTCCCTCCTGTTACTGTGCACCAGGTGGAAGAGGAGTAATATGTGTTTAACAGACTGGCAAAAACACACTGACTTTTACAAAGCTACTATAAATTTGTATACATTCTTGTGCCAAACAAAGAAATTACCCCCAAATTACGAGGGGAAACACAGTGATCCGCATCAACGGTTCAGGGGTAGATCTCACACCTAATGCACAAAGGACCTACTCTGGGTTTGGCTCCTAGCAAGATCGGCTTCTCCCCCAGCTATGAGCGAACAGCCTTGCTGTCCTGTGAGCGCCTTAGGAAAAGTGAAGGCTGGGGAGAGCACCTTGCTCACACTCAGAGTGGAGCCCCTAAGGCTGTCTGGCATTTGATTCAACAGCCTTACGGCATGTCCTGCAGCCAAGCTGGGGCAAAGTACTGTGTTTCACTCACCTTTGGACACCCCCACCCCCTACCCGCTGTCTGGCTGAGAGGGGGTCTCGACACCTTGCTGACCCAGGGTCTCCACAAACTCCTGTCTAGGACTGTGCTCTGAAAAAGGCCCTCCATTCAAAATAGGGCTTATCCTATCCTCGAAGGCACGTCGGCACTGGGCCGTGAGAGAAACCGTCCCAGTAACTTGGGATAAAAATCAGATTGACCTCCCAAAGCTTTGCCACTGTTCTTCTCACACAGCCTAGACCTGCCATGCAACACGTAACACAGAGTATAAAACGTGCCTTTTAACCAACGTTTTGCATTGCAACAAGAAAACCATATACTAGGTACACAATCAGAAGAAGTTATGAAAAATATATTTGCATTTGCATGTATTCATTTAGCAGACACTTTTGTGCAAAGTGAGTAGGTAATTAATAATACTACACATTCATATAAAAAATTAGGTCAAACACTATCTGAGAATCCAGCTGACAGGAAGTGCAAGTGCACAAGATTCAGTTACGGTGCAGGCCAAATCAACTAAAAAGACAAACAGGTAAACATAGCTAACACAAGTTAAAACTAGCACAATGGCTAAGTAAGCAGCTGTTTAAACATCGGAGCAATAGAGAAGCAGAACTGATGAAGGTGAGGTTCAGGTGCTGAAGAGATGAGTCTTCAGCTGCTCATGGAAAGTGGACAGAAACGGCAAAGACCTCAAGGCAAAACGTGAAACCAGTCCTGTTTATGGACTTGGAGCATGAGTGTTTTCTGCTTTGTGTATTCTAAATAATCCTCTATCTTAGATAAGTAACTAACCAACTTCATACCACAGCTTTGGTTTGTGGAACTATACATGTAGTTCCGGCACCTAATAACAATTCCATATTAATGTGCACTTATTTCATCAAACATTCCAGACCTAATACTTTTTCCAGTAAGTAGCCTGACCAGACCTTCATTCTTATAGGGATTATATTTTTTCTAATTGCATCGAAACATTATTAAACGCCAATTAAAATTATTTTCTGTTGATAAAAATTAACTGAAAAAAGTTTTTTATTATTACTTTTTGTTTGTTAGCAATTGTCAAATCAGCATTAACCCCTATCAAGGCGGGCAGTTCAGCAGGCCGCCTAACACCAAGTTGTTGATTGCACACCTTGTTGTAGTTTACCCTTATATGAGTAACGTTTATGCTCATAACACAAAACAGTTAAATTACCTTATGGAATTCGATAGGTTAATTTTTTGTTTTCTTTGGATGGGTTTTCATATTTCAGCAGGTATTATCATGAGCCATATTGTAAGGTATAGTGTATAACCATGCATGTAATTATGTGTGACATTTCACTTAGTTAAGCTCTATGATGACAACTGACAAAGAGTTGTAGCCACCACCCTATTTGCTTAGTATTAGCAGTAAGTATGAAGTCTGCATTTTATAGCGAGAAGAGGGGTGCTGTTCTGTTTGTGTTGTAATATATGATTATGTTCTTGTTGGATGCTTTATCTGCCACACCTGACAGCAAATACTAAAGGTGAGATTTCGTAAATGGGTTTAAAAAGATGAGCGTTACAAAGTCACGTGTTAACGAAATAATCCGACACAAAATTATAGGATTTTCTTAAAACTCAGATTATCATCATTCTGTGTGATTGCAGCAGTAGCCCAATAATTCCTCAGATGTGCGTATCAGAATGTCTTTTGGTGAGACAGTCTTGCCTTTTGTCACACCGCTGATTTGGGATAGGGTGACATGGTGGTGTGGTGGTTAGCACTGTCGCCATGCACCTCCAGGCCTGGGGTTCACTTCCTGCCTTGGGTCTGTGTGTGCATGGAGTTTGCATGTCCTCCCTGTGCTTGGTGGGTTTTCTCTGGGTGCTCTGGTTTCCTCCCGCAGTCCAAAGACATGCAGGTTAGGTTGATTGGTGTGTCCAAATTGCCCGTTGTGTGTGTGTGTGTGTGTGTGTGTGCGCCCTGTGGTGGGTTGGCGCCCCGCCTTGGGTGTCCCCTGCCCTGTGCCCTATGTGCC
>JABJVR010007727.1:0-11249 GCA_025773905.1 Chitala chitala | reverse complement strand
ACGATGGGCAGCTGCTCAGGGGGGTTCCTGTTTTCCACGCCCATGGTCAGCCACACCTGGAAAGCCGTCAGCTGCTCTGCGAAGAAGGGACTGTGCTGTGGGGGGAGGGGGAGGGGCAGAAACTCGCTTACGCTTGGTGACATCAGCCAGTGGCCAATAACACGCCAGAAAAACACAAGGGACCTGCCACACGCTCTCCCAAGACATGCTTAAGCCCACAAAATGCCTGCCCTGCCTATTACCCAGAATCCTTAATTCCCCAAGACAGAAATGCAGGCAAGACAGACGGACGTGGTGCCGCAAGCCACAGCAAGAAAAAACAGAGATCCAAACCGTACGAACACACAGAGCGATAAATAATAGAACAATATTGATTTGCATCCTCAGAAACTTACATAACATGTTGCATAATCACAGCGCTCCGTGTTCAAGCTCTAACAAACTGCTTATACACTTCTCCAACTTGGCCTCCTCGTCTTTGTTACAGACTATACACTTTATTAACGTGGGAACTCAGGAGGTGACGGGGGAGAGAAAAAAGTCAGTTTCCACCCATCATCCTTCAGCCTCACATTCATGCTGGGCTAATAACCCACCTCTCAGTGTTAGCCTCAGGATCAGTATACAAGAAAACAGCGTGCTTTTCAGAGACCCCGAAGGTCGATTTAACTGACATTACGCATAGCCATCTTCTCTCGCCAGCCTAATCAAAGCCTAACAAGGGGCCTCAGTTCATCGCACGAAGGCCCTCAGGAGGACTATTGGTAATGGACTTTTCAACGCCTTCATCTCATTACTGTGGGGCACTGCTGCAGCCTGGGGACATGGGAGCTCCGGCGCAGGCACCCGCGCGAAAAATTAAGAGATGTGCTGAGACGACCACTGGGGCTTAGCCAACTGTCCGTTAGTGCTCTATGGCAAAGCTGCCCTTTTGTCGGGGCAAAGTGAATACTGGAGCCAGCTGGACAAACTACAATACTGTAAATTCTTTGGATTAAAGCTGTCCTGTTTCTTCTCAATTTATCAAAGCTATCCCTTGCAGTCCATGTTGGTTAATTGCCGCAGTTTCCCAGCGATGCTAAAATTGTCGCCGGCTATCTAGCATATGACAAAGTATTCTAGCACCCGTGAAAACACTTTGCAGCTAATTATATTTCAGCCCCTGCTCCTTAACAAGAACCAGCAACGATTCAGTTTCTTTAATAGAAGAAATGAGCGACACGCACGCACAGCCAGTCTGGGCCCTGGACTCAAGTGCTCGTCTCACCGAGATCCCAACCCAGCGCAGCAGGACAGCATGAGCACACACGGTTCTTGGATGTTGCACAGGCTATTAGTTAAACCCTTGCTGTCTTAACCACAAAACAAAGGGCCCCCCCCACTCCTGAAGAGACCGAAGGAGGGCTCTAGTTTTACACGTCCTGAGAGACAGGACTGTGCAGGTCTTTGGTTTTACGCGGTCTCAGTTTGAAGGATGCCTCTGGACAGCTGTACCTGTTGCTGATCTAATGTGCTGCACGAGTGAACCGCAGCCACGCCCGTGTGTTATTAATCTATTGATTTTGATAAACCTGCTCCACTGTTGCATGAAATTCAATGAAAAGTGCCGGGCAACAACGGCCATTATAAAAAGTAAGTTTGAGGAGAGAGTTAAAAAAAAAAAAAAAACAGCACTGGGTGCAAAAACATTTTAGCGCTACAAACAAACAGCTGGGTCGGGGGGACACTGGGGCGATGATCGGTCTGTGATGAATCTGTGTACATGGTGGGAGAGTGCGACAGGGACAGTCGCAGCAGAGCAGGGGAGAATTACACTCTCGGCGTCGAAGGGAAATGCAGCTCGCCCTCCCCTACAAACGACCTGGCGGCCTTCCTTCAAATCGCCGTCCTCCCACTTCACTAGCCAGGCTCTGATCAATCACTTCCAAATAGACCTCTGTCTGCATAAATCAGGAGGGAGAAAACAGCCAGTGTGGAGCTCTCAGTTCACCAGTATGGGACCCTTTGCTCCCAGTTTTAAGCTGTCAGCTCACCAGTATAAGACCCTGCGCTTCCAATTCTGAGCTCTCATCCCACCAGTATGGGACCCTGTTCTCCCAGTATATGGCGCTTCACATGGCTCACGGAAGACAGGACCAGGCCACCCACTGGCAGGGATGAGGATGAGTGAAGATGGCAGACTCACCCTAAAAGCAGTGCCCTCTTCGATGATGGTGGGGAGCTGTGACAGGCAGATGTCCACTGCAAGATCCCACGCTTGCCTGCAGGGGGCACACAAAACAGCCAAGAATGAGTGTCAATTACGATCCTCACTTTGGGAGCCTACACGGCCCACATTATCCTTCCCACGTGCCCTGGAGACTGCAACAGGAACATTTTTATCACCCCACACATGAGCAGCTCATTTGTGTAGAGGTAAAACAGCACAAAAAGAAGAGACTGAATGGGAGGTAAGAGGGATTAAATCACAGCAAATCTGCTGATACACCACATCCCAACAGCAGAGGGCACCCTGGAGCCCAGCTCTAACGTCCCTGGCATGACAATACTGCTTCCGTATCCAAGAACAAAAGGACAAGTTCTAAATGCACCTTTCCCAAAAAGCGGCCCCTGATACACGGCCATGTGTTCCAGACGCGCACAAAGCCACTTGGCAGAGAGGCAAAATGCAATAAAAAACCAAAGCCAAACAGTGATTAAATGTTTGCACAGAAACAAAGCAGCCCAGCTGCTGGTAGTCATTTACAGCCCTATTAAGGGCACACCAGGCACGTTTGCCAAAGCGGCGCCTTGCTGCGACGTGCCCAGGATCGCTCACGCTGACAAAGCGGCCGTCACGTCCAGACCACTGATAAGCGGGCTGCTGCCATGGAAGCCCCCTCCTCCACCACACCCCCACCCCCGAAGCCAGCGCTGTAAAAGTGCTTTGACATCCGCGCCAGGGGCGCTCTACCTGCTCCTGCCCAATTTATTTCACACTAATGCGTGAATATTAATATTAAAAGGCGAGGGTGCTGCCAGAATAGTAATCGCAGCTCGCATCTGTGGCTTTTTCATCCATCAGATGTCCCAAGAACCTCTTGGCAAAAGCACCCAGCCAGCGTCCTGCGAAAGCCTGCCCGCATACACCCAAACGACAGCAAGGACAGGAGTCAGGAGAAAAAAAGGCTGACAAAAAACACACACGATGGAAGGAAAAACCAGCGAAGGCCCATGTGCTTCTCTGCAAGCGAACAGGTCGCTCTCGGTCCATGGCTTGTCGATGGAGATGCATGCCAAGGCTGCCAGACAGCCGGCAGGTTCTGCATTCGACGTCACACGGGGTAGTGAAAGGGAGGGAGGGGGCGGGCATAAAAAAAAAAAAAAATTAACAGGACTGAGAAAAAAAATAAAAACAAATAACACTTTCAGCTGTGATAATTACCCTCGAACGCCTGGAGTTTTGTGTATAGATAAGTACGAGGCAGTAAAAGCCTCATCTACATAACACATACAGCTTTCCTTCCCAAGGCAACGCGCATTTTAATGTAAAATGTAATTAGTGCGACTGCAGTGAGAAAGTAAGGCTGGCACACCTTCTGTAACCTACAGAGTGTGGAGCAGAAACTGGAGTCACGAGTGGCAGAAGACAGTGCGTATGTGCTCTGAACTTAAGGCTGAAAACCAACTGTGGAGGAGGATCTGTGCAACACTCATCACCAAAAGATGCAGCGTTAAGTGCATTCTTATGCAGGCTCAACCCAACGTTTTTTGGTTGTTAGCCAAAAACTTGGCCTGAACCACAGAACATAACTTGAAATGCATCTTTAGGATACAAATACTCGTAAAGGAACTGTCACACTAGCTCCCAAAGCACTGTTTTATTACATCCACTGCAGTCAATTAAGAAGGACCTCGATGTGCTTGTTCCAGTGGTTTATATCAGACAGTGAGCCCATTCTTTTGAGATCTGGGGCCCTGTGTTAACCAAACCAAATTGCACTCATGAAGCATATCATGTAGGATTTTGGGGCATATGTTGTCATTAGCATCTTCTCTGCATGTAATAGTAGACAGAGGTCTGACATCTTACATGAACTCACCACATGGCATGCATGTAAGTGGGGGGAAGTCGCGGGCTGCTGACTGGGGTGCAGTTGTATGACCTCATTATCCTCTCGGCCAGTAAGAAATTCCGGAACAAACTGGCCACCAATAAGTCCTGACGAAAGAGCTTCTGGAAAAGGTCTACAAAGCGGAAGAAATGCAGACATGATCAGCACTGATTTCACTTGGCTCAGGCTCATTAACATACCAAATTCATAGAACAAGGGTTCTCTTCTCATTCCTGGAAATATAAAAAAAATTCTACCCATGACATGATATGCTTACATCCTGCATGTTTCAAATATCTGTTTTGTCAGCATGCCTGCTATTTAATTATTACCCTCGAATTAGGATTCATCCACAAATTCAGTCACAAATATGAACTGCAAGGAAACCGCTGCAAACAAGAACAATGCTTTCTTGTGAAGAGCTTGATGATCAAATTTAAAATTACCAGTGAATACATATTATTTCAAATATGTCTTTGAACCAATGACCATCTATCCCAGCACTGATGGTATACCTGGACAACAGCGCAGCCAATGAGAAACCATCTGCTGAACCTTGGTCAACTTGTGATTGGGTCAGAACGCCCTCAAAGTAGCCATCTAGCAAGCCAGAGAGCCTTGCTGCAGGTAACCTTTCAGAAAGTGCAGGGGAATGTATCATTGGTTCAGAGGGGTGCTTGTGCACCTATGACATCTGAAGACAGCCCAAATTCAGAGGTTCTATACCCCCCTCACCTCTAGGTAGCACATTCCAAGCGATGGTATCTGTGATGGCTGTGAAGATCCAATTTAACTCACCCAACGGGGTGCGTCTGTCATTGAGGCGCCCTGGGATCCTGTCCACATGCAGACAAAAACAAAAACAAACACACAAGAAAATTCACTGCAAACCATTACAGAGACAAACTGACAAACAGCTACTCGGGTAACATCGCCATGGCGTTCTCCAGCACTCTAACCTTAAAGGAAGACATCCAGACACACACCCTGAAATGATCAACAATATTGTGCGCAGTTTTCACATTCATACTCCACCAACAGTCAGGGAGATATGTAGTCTCACATATTCACAGGCCTATGTGAACGTCTAACAGGAAGTCTGTTAAGTAAATCACAGTGTTCACATTTACAAGTAACCACCATCCTCATTTTAAACTCTTTTTTCTACATGACACAAACCCCTTGCTTAAATGCAGAAAACCTACTACTATATTCCACAGAAGTCCTGTTCAGGCTTCAAAAATGTTTAAAACCATGTACAGAATACAGTACATCTCCAACTACCTTCCACTACTGCTCCCCCTCATGGGTTGAGCTCACCAGTAAATTCTGCCCAAGCAAATCATTTCAAGTCAACAAACATTTAAAATTTTAAAACCATGAAACTTGCTGGATTCTAGAGAGAACTGATTTCACACACACAGAAGAGAAACGGACCTTCTGCCGTACACAGAAATGCTCTGGTCACATGGGCTAAACATCAGAGTGGGGAGTGAGCCAGGTGAGGCGCGAGTGAGGTTTGGGCTCGTGAGCAGAACCAAACATCAGTGCCCACAAGGGGCTCTGGACCAGCGCTGCTCAACAGCCTGATTGCTGCTTCCAGAGGTAGCAAACGGCCCTGGTGACCAATGGAGTTCTGAGTGGAGCACAAATGGGCCATGGCGTCGGGGGGCACGTGCTGACGGGGACATGTAGCTGATTAACAAGCACAGCATTTTCCACAACTCTGAGCACATGACAGGAGAGATGGAGAAAGGCAAGGCCCTTTTTCACACCTGCTTCTCTTCTGCAGAGGCAGTAGGAGAATATACAGTAACAACACAAGCCAAATACACTCAGGTACCAGTATGTCAAACCGGCAGCCACACATACTGCTGAGCAAACTACTTTTATGTGCCTGACCACTGGGGTGGGTGGAGCCAGTGCTGGGCCAGTGATTTAGTACACAGCTGCAGCACCAGCTACCCCACGCACACACTCACAACCCTGTCACTGCTTTACAGTCGTCTCCACAGTCATGTGAGCGTGACACAGCTGTGCTGCAGGGGTGTGAGACCACAGCCTCATATGATGATGACCAGAAAGCACCACTGAGTAACCACATGCCACTGAAAGTGGGGTGTGGTACAGCGCTGAGAGGCACGGGGGGGAGAGATGCTTCTTCGGCTCCTGGGGGGGGTGTGTGTGTGCGCGCCTTTACATTCACAGTACACTCACCTGCTGTTGGGCATGTGGATTTTCCACACCGCCTCACACGGCTCCATGTTTTAACCAGCCCAACCAAGAGACCGATAGCTCTGGCCATACCACATTGGCTAATAGCAGCAGCAACTACATTTTCAGAATTATATAACTGGAGCAGAATTTTAAATTTTGATGGGTCAATAGCAGACTTCCAAACACTGGTGTGTGATGATGTCGGCAGTGCGATCCAACTAAACATCAAAATCCATTTTCTGCGGTTGTAAACGGATTAGTCCAGTCCAAATCATTGCACATATTTGCACTGATATATCGTCTATAACCGTTATACCGCCCACCCCTAACTTGAATATAAGCAATGACAAAGATTAATAGGCTGCGTTTTCCCATTTGCCTTGATCTTAGGAAATAAAGGGCCTAATAAATTGTGCTAGGCTGCAGCACATGGGGTGGGGGGGACTCACTCCCACGCCAAACGACAACTTTGTTTATTTAAAGTGTGTGGCACAACAAGGTAACGGCGACAAACTGCAGGTTCATTCATTCAAAGACACAAAGCACACCATTACAAATGTGCTGCACTTCAAAATATGGCAAGTGTATATATTATGCATTTACAACACAGGTAAAATATTTTACAACCTACTGAGACTCGGTGAGGGTGCAACACAAAATTTTAAAAACAAAATCTCTTCAGGAAAAAATGGCCCAAAAGCCAGCCTAAGAGCGCACTCGACTACTTCAAACTCCTTCACTCAATCTACACTCACACAGGCAAAGCGTGTCCTGGCGGTCCTCTTCAGCGCACAGCGTCTACACGCCAATGACAGCTGTACACGTATGTGCGTTTCAGCTCATTCAGCGCAGGTCAGGCCGAAGCCGACATCCAAGCCGCGTGACAGTTTTGTGGTGTGGCGTTCTGCCAGCCGTATGCCACGATGACCTACAAAGCTTTCAGACAGGTGGCACTTAGAGGCACCCCGCAGACCACGTTCCTGACTTTCCTCCGCCCACCTCGAGCCTGCCGGGCTGTCCTGAGCTGGGAACCCTGCCAGGTATTACACATCTAGGTGAGCGGGTGGCTGAGTGACACAGTTTGAAAACAAAAAAGCAAGACTGTTAAAAGTAAATAAACAACAACGATAATAATACATTTCAGATGCCGCTGCTTCTCATGCAGGCCGCAGTTTTTCAAAAATCTTCCTCATTGATTTCATTATCGACCCGCCGTTTGATTTGAAACTACCTTAATATGACCATAAAGGCATGAGCGCCAGCCCATTTATCAGACTTTCTCAGCTGCTCCGCAGCTGCCAGACCGCCTCACCGGAGAGCAGCTGCTCTGGACTGTTCCTGGGTGCCACCCTGACAGCCACCAGCACATTGCAGGCGTGGCACTGTGGGGGTGCAGGCAGATGAGGTGACTGAACACCTGTGTGAGGAATGTTCTCACACAATTTTACTGCACAAGAAATTCAGGTGGCGTGAGTAGATAGGTGGGAATGTTCTGATGCCAGTATCCAGGGCCACAAGCAACCAACCCGACAATGCAGGAAAAGCCAGAGGATGGTGAAGCATCAGGGGGATGGGGGGGGCTCCTGTGTGGAGGGGAAGCTGTGGCCTTGGGTCAGGAATGAAGGTGACACAAGGCTCAGCAGGGTTTGTGGCTGACGACTTTCCTGCAACAATGGAGTTCCTCCCTGGAAGGTGAAAGGGCTGCCAGTTCCACAGGAGCTGAAGAACATGACGCAGTAACTGAGAGCTGTGGCACCGGTCCTGCCACACACCACCTTCTTCACATGACCTTTCCTTTTCACCTCTGCGAACGCAGCAGAACATCTCACGTGCACATGTGCGCACGGCTTACGTACGGGACTGGTGCCACCTGCTGTAAAAATCACTACTCTGTGACGTAGCTCTGAAGCGAACGCTGACTGGCAGCCGCTAACATAGCGATGCAGCGTCATGGCGCAAAGTGCTTCGATGCGACAAAGAACGCAGCATGAGACAGCAAGATTGCAGGAAAGACAAGAAATAAAAAAAAATAAAAAAACAAAAAACAAAAAGAGGCTGGGATGACGCTCTGGCTGCTGGAGCCAAATGTGACAGCTGAGCTGCAGGACTCCTGCCAATTTAAACGCTGCAGGCAAATGTCAGCGTCCCCCCCTGCCTTTGAAATGACTCCTCTGATCAGTCCCCTAAAAAGAATGTTTGGCATAATGGAATTAATAAATAAGAAAATAGCACAGGAACTGTCCCGATCTCTCATGTCAAGCCCCGATTCTGTTAGGCACCCCCATACTCCATCCATACAATCATATTGGGAACCATTAAAATATTGGTAGAAATTTGGGGGTGGGGGGGGGGGGTGGTGGCCAGAAATAACCCTGTGCTGTCAATCATTGATCACTGCTCATTTAACAAAATACAATTTAAAAAGGATCAACTACAGGAAAAACAATTAATCAGTCTGAGTGGTGACCCACGTACCATCAGCCTTACTCCTTCCGTTGGTGCATTCAAACCCTGCCCACCATCAGTCTTACTGCTTCCATCAGTGCATTCAAATTCCGCTTCCCAATGAGCAGAAAGTCATCAGATACGTGAGCTTCTGCAGGCATTCAAGGATACCTGGTCAGAGCCCTGAATCTAGACCAATGTAAACCTTTCATCTGTCACACCTCTGGCTGCTAACATTGAGTAACGCTGACACAGAGGCCTCTGCTGTACACCATGACAAATGAAACAGACAACCCGCTACTAAAGGCGAGACATTTTGTCTTCATTCATTAAGGCTTTCTTTACCCGAAATGAATGTTGATTTTGTATCCCACAAAACCAACGGGAACTGAACCTCCTGCATTTGAGTGTTTCCTTAGCAGGTTTCATTACACGGACCCAAATGCTTGAGGTAAGCACTAAACTCCTGAGCGAGGGCTCCTCCACTCTTGGTCTTCCTGCCTGTATTGTTTTATGTCAGGCTCACTTTGATTCACCGCAGCTGTGGGAGTTAAACGGGAGTTAACAAACAAGCTGACAAACCGAAAACCTGTGCGGCAGCAACACAATTCTTAAACTCCCAAGCATAAAACGTGACAGGCAGGAGTGCGTGTAACACGCTCCTGTGCCGGCCCCCATCTCAACACCAGACCACGGCAGCCGAGACAGCCTCTTAGCCTCGCTCTTCAGCCTGCTGGATGGACCTGCTCCCAATTCCTGACTTGGGCAAATTGAGTAGTCAGCAAAGAGAGGGAGAGGAACGGGCACGAAGCGTGGCGGGAGTAGAAGGAGAAGGCTCGCAGTGTGCGCACTTCCTGTCCGCTTCTTTAGCAGCTTAATGCTCTCGCTGCTGACTCGGTGCGCGCGTGCCTGTTTGTGCCGCGGAGCTATACATCATCCTAATGGTGTAAAGTGCCGGGGCGGGGACGTTAAGCTGCATCAGATGAAGGCTGTGCTGAGGTGCGCTGTGCCTTCGTCTCCTTGTGGGATGTGCCAACAGCCACAGCCTGTGTGGGCACCTTAGGGCCTATTTTGTCAGATGGTTATGATGATTTAGCTTTAAATTTGAAGAGCCGTGGGACAGAAAGGAAAACTCTAAAGTTATGACTTTGCTAAGACAGGGTGGGTGTTTAAGGGAATTTAAAAATTAAATATACCCAACTGGTCAAAACTTGATGGTTGTCTTTCAAGTGCTCAAAAGCCCCTTACCTCCTGAGGCAGAATTCCCAAGCCTGACTTGGATTTGGGAACGTAGGACACTTTCACCTCCACCCTACGCACAAAGAACACCCAGCTGGGGGTGGTGGTGAGGGATTGGAAAGGCACAGGAGAGACTGTCAATGGCAAATAAACCACCTGAGCTTCCCTAACCCGAGCCTGCCCCCCACTACCACTGCTGGCACTCTAAACCTGCTCTGAGCTGAAAAGTCACGCACGGGTGTCAGCTGCCATGTCGGTGATTTGGGGCACACCGGGGGCCCTTCACGCCGTCTGTGTTCTGCCTTCATCCTGACATCCCTGTGCTCCACACCAGGTCTGAACACCTCTTTAATTAAACTCCTGAATGAGACATTACCACCTGTGTGCAAGGGATGCAGACAGAAAAGTGGCTATTAGGGGAGACAGGTGGCTGGAGTGCAGGACTGCCTCTCCTCTCTGCAGTCTCTCCACCTCTGCATTTGTGTTCCACGCTCTCCGGAAACTTCCTACATTACACTAAGACAAGCAGCGTTCTTGACACCACAAGTTTTCTTCTACGCGCCGAGGAAGGGAGCACGCTCGAAAGCATCTCGCATCGGCATGGCAACCAGCATACACTGTTTACAGCTGGGAACGTCAGATCTTTATCTGAAACTGACAAACAAACTTTAAACCTTAAACAAGCTAACGAGGGTAATTAAGAACAATTATTGCATAATTAAGAAAAAAAGAGCCTTAGAGAAGGGCCTGGAAGGCAAGTCTATGTGAGGCCAGCACACTATAGGAGGGGCTTGCTTACTTCTCAATGAGGTCCAGGGTCACTCCAGGTACCAGCTTGGCACTCTTCTGCATGCAGAACCTGCAGACAGAACCAAGGGGCAGCAGTTAACATCAAGAGGACTGGCTTCATAAAGCTACAGTGCCACAAGCCAAACGGTACAAATAAAAGAACAGGCACAGGTAGTGGACACTGGACAGACATGGGAAAGAAAGTGTACATGAAGCACACACCAGCCTGGTTATGAGTCCCCATACAGGCTGGGGTCTGGTCGTCAGGGCACTCTGTGGCTCTGGGAAAACACCTTATTTTGAGATGTCTATAGCACATTAACTGCAGACCTGACAAAATCCAGATGGACATGTGTGAATTTAACCACCCGGTCCTGATGCTTATATCAATTTAAGAAGCTGTGGGGGGGGGGGGGGGGGGACATGGACAAAGTTTGCCCCGTGTTGGAAAAACATACAAATGGG
>JABJVR010007726.1:0-11249 GCA_025773905.1 Chitala chitala | reverse complement strand
CAGCTATTTTGATGTGAATGTCACATTTTCAAGGGAGTGTTCATCGTTTAAAGCCAGTGTTTCATTTTGCTCTCAATGCTTGAATATTGGCTGAACGTGTGTACAGTGTGCTAAAGCATTAGCATTGCAGCATCGCTATTTCTATAGATGTGTATATGCAATTGAGAAAAACTGTAACTCCACAACCACAGTTTCTGGAAATGTGTTTAAATGTTTGGGGAAAAACTGTAATGGACATGAAGTACATTTCACTTTGTGTCTTGAACACTTGTATGAGGCAACTGTTTCATGCCTTGTCACATTTTTATTAAGCGGGAACATTTTTGCTAACAGCTCAGCTGAGATCTTTTGTGGTCATTTCAAATTCCAACTTCATACAGGAATGACAGTAGAAACACTAAGTGGGCAGGAACTCACTGGAGGTACAGCTGCATGGAGCAGGAAAAAAAGGAATGCTTTGGAATGCTTAAGCTGATGTTTATTAGAAGCAATACAGAAAAGCATTTTTAAAATATGGCTTTAGAAATGTTGCTGAAATCATTTTTTAAAGCAGAATAACCCGGCTTAGCATTCAAAAATATGGCTTGCAATTCTCAGTTGAGGAGAGGTCAGAGCACCCCATATATCAGGAGAGACATCCATCTGCTGAGAGTGGCAGCGGAGTTAAGAGGCCTTGCTCAGTGGCTGTTCCACCTTCAGATCCTTGGCCACCAGGAAGGCAGTGACAGGATGCATGAGAGCACGGTGCCGCAGGAAGGTGTGCACTGCCTCCTCGCGGAACTTCTCATACCCATAGAGCTCCCTGGAAACAGAGGGGGACTCGGGTTGAAGAAGGCCCTCCTACTGTGTACCTGTATAATACTCTAATAGACCTGCTGCACAACTCCTGTACTGCTTACAAATACACGGTTGTATAATGTATAGGACAGAGAAAGATCAGTTCCTGAAAACACCTATTAAGTGTTTTGCAACCATTTCTGCTGCAGTAAAAATATTACATACCATATGTAAGAAACGAGGAAGACTGAGAAAGCCAGCAATAAATACCGAGAAAGAACAAGACACACATATTCATCATTGTTCCATTTCTCTGTGTCTCTCTCTCTCTCACACAGACACACACACATAAACACACACATGCACGCACGCACGCACACACACAGAGTAAATTAACCGAATTCTGCCTGTTAGTGCATAAACAAATTTCATTCAGTTTTTAATTGTTTGAACATGTTTTGTGTCAATTTACAGTTTTTCTCTGTGACTAACACCCTGTTACTGCATGCTGGCACACAATTCCCAATACTTACAAACACAGTTGTGTTTCTCCCAAGGCAGTGGAACAAAACTCCAAACACATGTCCTGCAGTTTGTTCTTACAAATCCCTTATACGCTTTTACCTAAACACTTAACACAGTGCTCAATCCGTAACACAAACTTTCATGGTAAACTCAGTTAGCTTCTTTTGGTAATGCCAAGGCAGAAAATGCTTACATTTGAAAAGTAGTGAAATACACAGTCCCATAAAACTGTGCAGAGCTTTTCTCAGCACTCTGCTAACACCACTGTCCACTGTGGAACATGACAGTTTCCATGTGTCTAAGCAATTGAGAAATCTGTAAACACACAAGCTGATCCACATGTAATCCCACGCAGTTCCCATTGTTACCTGAAGAGGGGGCGTGTGTACTTTAAGCGCCCTTGTTCAGTGGCCATCTTGAAGGCCAGGGGTACAGCTTCCTCCCACTTAGCTCTGAGACAAATCCGCAGCCACCTGGCCAGAGCACACACATAGCCAGCACACACACATTATGCACACACATCTGCATGTTTAGGGAGAATGTGGCCAAAAATCTCACATTGATACACACACACAGTACTGAAGATTAAAACATGGACCAAAATTAGCAAAAAAAAAAAAAAAAAAAAAAAAAAAACTGAAAGTAAATAAAACTTTTATATGCTTAAAATATTTTTGTTGTTTGAACTATTTGCCTACTGAGGCCTTTTATTCAAAAGTGAACACAGCTCTCAGACCAAGACACATGTTTTTGGTGGAGATTTTCCAGAGGTGTTTGCTTTCACCTAAACAGTACGACATTTGTCAGTTTTTTTATATATTCATAATTTTGTTTTGCAGTTATAAGGAAAATATCTTGAAAAAATCAACTTATATAATTGAAATGCAAGTATAACATAACACTAAGCAATAAATAAGTACTTAATTACTAAGGGGTAACAACTTTAATATAGCTCATACAGTTCGCCATATCCATGGATGTCTGGTTCTTTTATATAAAATGTCAAAGAATTGTTGCATGATCTGTACATATCCTCCTATATACTTTAAATCATCTCTAAAATACTTACATGATACAATTAAAATTTTTTATTAACTCATTTTTTCATTAATCCCTTATTAGTCCCACAATGGGGAAACTTGTTCTCTGCATGTAACCCATCCCCTGGGGGGAGAGGACAGCCAGCCACATGTGGTGCCCGGTGTAGTAAAACTACGTCAAAGTTATCATGTACAGAGGACGCCAGTACTGATTTGTCTCTTTTATTTTTTGTGCTACCAAAAAAAGAATAACGAACACAAAACACCACACACACTATATCTACTCTCATTCAAAACCCAACTGACATAACTGTAACTTTCAAAAACAACATAGGTACAGTCATTCTCTAGGTTGTCAATGGCAACACATGTCACCACCTACACACAGCCCCAAACCAATACTAATAATACCACTAATAATACCACACTAATAATAATACCAATAACAATTTCAAACTAAACATTTTCTCAACACCCGGGGAGCTGGCACTGAGCGTCTTGCTCAGGGACACACCCGGTGACTGGGCTGGGATTTGGACCAAGAGACTTCAGAATCCCAACCTGATGTTCTACCCATTGCAAATTCAAGTTTTGCTTTTTGGAACTTCCTGGAATTTTTTTTTCATATATTTTTGTGGTTGATTGAATCTGCAGAACCGTGAACATGGCAGGCCGACTGTATTCAGTTATTCAGGAAGATCTTTTTTTGCCATGTTAAACACCATAGCAGTACATATGACAGTACAAACCTGTTTTCTTTTCAGTGTTCACCATAGGATGTTGTTAAAGACATAAAGCTTACCTTTCTGTGTTATTTGAAGTTTGAAACAAGATGGCACTGCTGTGTAATTGGTACAGAAAAACATAGCCTTTCTTTTGCAGCAATGCCTTTATTAGGCATGAAGGCAATGTTTTGGAAATGGGTACCTGAATCGTATCTCTGCATTTTTGACAGCATTTAGTTTGTAGACCTCCTCCATTCTCTGGACATGACTCAGGGGTATGGGCTCCTGGAGAGCACAGCAGAACATGAAACAAGCACACAACCTCTCTCAGCTCCCCTGGCATCAACGATGATACGAGGCGACCTCCTAATCCCTGTAATGACTCCTACCTCATGGAGCAGCAGAGCCAAGAACTCGATCACCTGGGAAGAGGAAAGGGTCTTCAGGTCAACTTCACTGAAGCTAGCCAGATCCGCTTCTGTGGCCTGAGAAACACAGAAAATGAGAGGGGGAAAGAAAAATTATACAACTCAATGTCTACAGACCAACTAAATACGTGAATATTAAACATTAGAGTATTAAACAATACCCACATCAGTCCTTATAATTAAGTACAGTGTTGTGCATTCTCTGGCATGAAAGGCCTTCACTTTAAATACATTTAGGACAAAACAATGGCTAGAGCACAGAGCACAGCTTTCTGAATAATCTGTTAAACTGAAATAGCACCTTAACCCATCTTTGGCAGAGTGCGATGCAGAAGTCTGCAAGTGTGGTGTCATACCTGAGAAAACAGAGGGGTGCTGTTAGCAGATGTGTGATGTGTGCAAAAGGCCTCAGCCCAGAAGAGCCACGAACACAAGCTGAACATACTAAGCAAGTGAGGTTAACTGTTAACTCACTGGGGTTTGACTGGAGGCATCCCTGCAGTGTACATCCAGCTATCCCAGTCCACTTTGCTCAGGATGTCAGCCTAGTGTGGGAGGTAACATGTCACAGTGGTACAGGGGAGGCCAACTGGCCGTTTGTTCTGTACATGTAAGATTTAAGTGTTTTATTGGTGCAGACGTGCTGTTACCTTATCCTTAAAGTAAGTGAACAGATGGGTCTTCCATTCGTCAGTGCTGACACTGGAGTAGGCAAACAGCTGAATGTATGACTTGATAAAGCCCATAAAGACCTCTGTGAGAAAAAAATTGTGTAAGAATAAAAACAGGAACAAACAGACCAGATAAAATGAGCAATCAGATTAAAAATGAAATATCTTTAAGTTGTTTGTCTTCTTGGTTACAAATCAAACCATGAATTTAACTGCAGTGTTTTCTGTTCTTTAACAGTATGTTTAAGTGTTTGTGACCAAGATCACCACAAATGCATGAAGGGTAGAATATGAAACCAATTAGACGTCTGAAGATGTAGATGGAACGCAGAAAGTGGCTTTTATGTAGTTCTGGTTTCAAGTTACTAAGACAACACATGACAAAGTCAAGTTGTAAGGAAAAGAGGTGAGTGTTTTACTGGTTAAGGTCAGGCATCTCATACATGTGATGTTTGCTGGACCTTCAAAATGCATTACATTATCAGGCTTGTGCACATGTGTTTCAAAGTGCATGCCAGCCCATCCTAATTTTACCTGGGCCTCCCAAAAGCTCCTCCAGGTGATAGAGAAAAGCAAAGCCCTTCTCGTATGGGATGAGGGAGAAGGCCTCATCAGTGTCCACCTCTTCCAGAGAAGGCACAAGTTTGGTCAGCGGGTTCTTCTCCCCAAACATGCTCACCTGTGAGCAGAACACTTAGGCCTTCAGAGTTCATTAAAATGGTGATATGGTCACCTTCAGGAATGTGAGGTAGTACTGATCTCCATGGAGCAGTTCTCATCATAAACTATATGTTCTTTACTGTATGGCTACTGGAGTTAGGCTAGGCTACAGATACTGGTATTACATAAATGCAAGAAGTAAGTAGCTATGTTCTACTCATTGACACCCATAACTATGTCAGTTGTATTTATTTTTAATTGCACACATGGTTTAACTCTTACCAGACCCATTTGCAGTATTTAGGAAATATGACTATGCAGAAAGAGAATTTTGAAATCATTGTGACTTGAGATGGACTGATCAGGATTCTCATCTTTTTTTGGGGGGGGGATACAACACTTTCCATCACAACGATGCCCCACACCCTGATCTCAAGGAGGTTCAGGAAGGTATGGTAGTCTATGGCTCTCAATGGTCTCTTTATGTCTTCTTGGTTTTTGTGGTGTGTTTTGTGGTGTTTGTATTTAACACTATAATGTAGTGTTTTGAGAGGCCTCAACAGGACGTCTCCCCAGTGGCCTCACCGACTCCTGCAATTCCTTCCAGCCTCCGATTGCCTTGAACTGCCTGGACTGTTCACCCTCCAAACACCTGGTGATCATCCGTTCCAGGTACACTGTGTGACCCTCATTCAGCCTGACAGGACAAAAGCAACATTATCAGTACTGTATGTAAAGAAGCATAAAAGTGGTTCTGAACAAACTACAGCAGCAACACAAGCAAAACTGAAGGAAGCAGTACAAGGTCATATGAAAAGAAAACGCCATGATGCATGAGGAGCTCTCCGTATCTTTGTGTGACTTCCTGTGGGTCGTCACACTGTGTGAAGATAATAGATCAGACATCTTTATCTTCATTGCACACAAGGCACAACGAACTCCGGTACCTACTCTAGCCAATGCATTAAGAAAGAAATAAAAATTAAATGAAAATTAAGAAAGTCAACCCACAAGCCCATAAAATTAAATCGATCCATAAAATACACAAGAACAAATAAACACAACAATACTGCACATTTCTTAAAGTATTCATAAGTGCTTGAGTGCACTTATAGCTGTTGGATAAAAACCATTTTTCAGTCTGTTTGTATTTTAATAGTCCTGTAATGTGTTCCAGAGGGTAGCAGTTGAAACAGGTGGTGACCAGGATGTGTGGGGTCCCTGAGAATGCTACATGCTTTGCCAATGCAGCAGGATTTGTAGATGTCCTCCACAGATGGGAGAGTGCAGCCTTTCAGTTTCTGGGCAGCAGAGATGACCTTCTGGGCTGACTTTTTGTTCACTGAGGTACAGTTACCAAACCATGCAAAAACGCAGCAGCTCAGCATGCTTGCCTTAAGCAATCATTTCAAAGATAAAGCTAAAGATACTCTGTATGTCTTAATGACTATGCTAAACAAAGCACACGTGTGAATACATGGCATGTGCTTGCTTCCTTAAGAGTCAGTTAAGATGTTACTAAAAACAGCAACAAAAATAAATAAATGAAACCAACCAATAACTAGCAGAGCCAACAGCAACAAGCGTGGTTACTGGATTACCCAATGTATTATATGAAGGTTCACGGATTTGTCATCATACTTATTTAATCAGATTTGTTGCAGAGCAAAGATTTGTGTTGCCTACGGTTATGACACAGAGGGCAGAAGACTTGGATATAGAGCTATGTCTAAATGGAATTAAGTATAATGCAAATTAACAATTCTGAACAATTTAGAATGGTATTGAGAAGGTATTTAAGACAGAATAAGTAGTTATGTTATACTTATGTCATGTGATGGTAAAAATCTATATATAGTAGAGAGAGGAGTTTGTATCCTCTTATGCAGGGTAATTATTTTGGTTATGTTTAATTAATATGATAATGATTAATTCTGAGGAAGAAGTATTTGTCATCCCCTGATGAAATTTAGTTGTTTATTTTTGTTTATTTGTAAATGTATTGTGTGTTTTATTGGGTAATTGTAGTGTGATTGTAAAGACCCCAGGAAGAACAGCTGTTTGTGCTAATGGGGATCTCGAATAAAGGCAAGATAAAGGAATATGAAGGTGTTCAGAAGGTGTTGTGGTTGATAATTTACGGGGTCCTAAGAAAACAGTGCACTGATATTTGGTGACAACGACCGTGAAACGTGTCCTTTGGTACACACCAGAAATGCTCCCAGCTCTTGGTAGTGACCAGGTTTCCAGTCCAGCTGTGGGATATCTCGTGGCCAATGACCTACCGCAGGAAAAGTACAACTTCATAGATTGTACTGAAATGATCACTTAAAACAAGCACAACTAAGCTGACAAGAAGACACCTGGCACTTACCCCAGCCAAGGACCTGTCCCCAGCCTGAAAAAAAACTCAATTTACCCATCATGAATTTAATTTAAACATATAACTACACACATCAGTATCTGCAATACATATTTCAGTCTTGAACGCAGGAAAAAAATAGGCTTAGTAGCTTCATTGTTCATCATTAAAATGTGCAAACTTTTAACTTTTTTAATGTTAATTGTAAAAAATGAAGCAAATAAGTACAGCACTTGAGTAGACGTCAGCGAAAGGGAGTTGCAGCTACGGTTTTAAATTTAACATGTGGTCACACAAAAATGCATTTCGCTTCATTATAAACATGTCCATAAATGTGGTGGAGCAGGGTTTGGGCACTTACCAGCAGAGAGGGTGTGGCATAGGTCAGGCAAGGGTTCTCCATGCCACCGTATGGAAAAGAGGGGGGCAAAAGCAGGATGTCATACCGGTCCCACACATAGGGCCCAGCCAGGTCCTCAGCAGTCTTCAGCATAGTCTCTGTCTGAAAGAGACACACGTGTGCGTGCCCACATTAATCTCATATAGCCAATTCAAAATGATCCTTTTTATTAAATGTTCTCACATATTAAAAAAAAACTCACAGCAGCTTTAAAGAGGCAACCATCTTGGTTTAAAGATACCTGGAAGTTTCTTACATGGTCTTAATTTTGTAGGCATCCACTCACCTGGGCAAACTCATACACAGCCTGGTCCAACAGCTCCTTCTCAGCCCACACCTGTGACCTGGGTCCAATCTTCCTGTGAGACACAGAGATCAAGTCTGAAAGCACTGCCAGAAATGCATGCCTGCACAAGGTGAAAGGGCACTGTTACTGCTGGGAGTGCTGTCCTCTTGGTGCCTCTCATGGTCACCGCCACATTGGGATGCTGCTTTAGAGCTGCTGTGAAGTATTGTGGATGAGGCATTCCCGTAAGGGGAAAGGGCAGTCAGGTTTATGGTCAAGTATGATTGTCACATACAAGGAATTTGTTCTCTGCATTTAACCCATCCCCTGGGGGGGGGGGGGTAGTGGGCAGTCAAACACAGCACCCAGGGAGCTACTGTTTTGAGTGTCTTGCTCAAGGACGCACCTGGTGCCTGGGCTGGGATTTGAGCTGGGAGTCTTCTGCATCCCAGCCTGATGTTCTACCCATTGAGCCACCAGGGGTCCTGCCAGCCTACAGAGACCTATGCCTGGATCTGGCACATGGGTAGACTTCATACTGATATTCAGAGTTTGATACTCTTTATATTGATTCTGTACTGTATAATGTTAGCATGCCCAGGAGGGACTGAGCAGCCAGTCAATTGTGAACCCCCAGAGGGTTTTTCTCCACACTGTGGAGATTTTGTTCCTCCCGTCCACTGTTGTCTGGCTTGAACCTTATGTATGTATTGCTTTGTAAATAAAAATAAATTGAAATTACCATTTACTCAAACAAGTATGAATGTGGCCATGCTGCTTGGAGAGGTCACATGTGCTCACCATCAGGTATCTCTTCTCTCAGGATGATGGAACAGACTGCCTCCTGGGATGGACTCAGTGCCACCCTAACTGTCAGTCAGTCATCTTCTATACCACTTCATCCCAATAAGCGTCACAGGGAAGCCTGGAGCCCATCCCAGGACACATAGGGCACAGGGCAAGGGACACCCAGAGCAGGGCACACACACTACGGGCAATTTGGAGACACCAATTGATCTAACTCACATGTGTTTGGACTGTGGGAGGAAACCAGAGAACCAGGAGAAAGCCCACCAAGCGCAGGGAGAACATGCAAACGCCACGCACACAGACTCAAGGTGGGAATCAAACCCCAGGCCTGGAGGTGCAAGGCGACAGTGCTAACCACCATGCCACCGTGCTGCCGAGCCACCATAACTGCTCACCTCCTAACACATTGATGTTATACTGCTTGGAAATTGAACTGGATAGATACCTGCTGTCCAATGCTCCAACCACAAGTGCAATCAGGTATGAAGGAATGGGAACCTAAATATTTAAGAAAAAAGAGTTATGCTTCATAGCTACCCAAGCTGCACAAAAGCAGAAGGAAGGCTGCAACCAGGCACGCAAAGACAGATCAACAGCTTCCCCTTTTCGTTTTACAGAAGTAGTTAAAAACAGCAGAAAGACTCAGCAGAAAAAAATTACCAATGAGAGAAAATGCAGAAGGAAACACCAATACTGTTTTAGTCTGTAAACCGAACCCAAGCATTTCAGCTAAGTGTGGCTGTGCTACTTCATTCGTTATTTGCAACTTAGTCATATCATTAAGTGATGATATGCACACTTTGATTAATTTAATAATAAATAACAATTCAGGACATTTGTCTGTGTGTGAATTTGTTACATTTGATTTTACAAAGTTAGGAAAGCAATGTTTAAGTAAAGACTGATGTCTTCAGTCTCTTCCACACGACGAAGTATACAGTTTATTAATTCAACAATCATATCGGATCGGTATCGGATTTTGGGCCCAGGTATCAGTATTGGTTCCCGGGATTGAAAAAGTCGGTGCATCCCTACTGGAGATATTTTTAAAAAACCCATTGAGCCAAAACACTCCCAAGATCATGTTATTGTTTTTGAAAATTATTTTATTTCTGTATTTTATAGCAACAATGCAATATATTTACAAAACAGAAGTTAAATCAAGATCCACGACTCGAGTGTCACTTTATGACAGAAGGAGGAACAGAAAGATGCAGAATGCTGAACTTAAACAAGATAAAAGCATAGTCAGCCAAAGAATAGTGTTAAACCGTACAAACTCACTTTCTGTTTGAAGCGATATATGATCCTGCTGTTATCTTGTGGGTCTGGATCCTGTCCGTCACACACACCACTCATCAGTGCTACAAGCTTATTGGGCACAGACACCTGGAGACAAGTAGCACATGTTACCTGACCAGGTACCTACCTATGGCTAAGTCAAACTAGCAGCCTGAAAGAAGATGAGAATTTCACAAACCCTTTGAGGGGCAGCTGAGACATCTGTCGTGTTATCACAGATCAAACACCAACAAAACTGTACTAAGCAACATTGCATGAGTGATCTGATTACAGTTGTAGCTCTTATGAACTGCAAAATGCAAAGACACAAGAAATTATAACCCTCTCTTTGAACCAATATAACAGGAATATCTGTGTATATTTTGTTACAATAGGTAGCCATCAAAATGGCAACATGGACCAGACATCATAATAGGAACAAAACACTGCAAAACATCAATGCAAAACTTTATAGTGTTTTTCAAAATTTATTTTCCAACCACCAACACTAAAATGAAGGAATGAAAGATACTATAAGCCTGTATACTGTATGCTGAATGTAGCAAATGAAAAGGAAAACCAAGGGAAGTTCTATTCATCCATGATTCCTTCTGATGTCAAAGGTGCTGGAGGTATCTGGGCTTACCCGAGCATAGTACGTGTGCTTTACAGACGGGCTGTCCTGACATGGAACCATGGCCCTACCATGGGTTGCCTAGAAATCACAATGGCAATAGTTAATGTGTGATAAAGAGCATCGAGTAAGAGGGAGTGAAGAGACAGCAAACAAAATGATGCTCGTTAAACAAGTACATGCACTTAATGAGCTTGCTGTGATCGTTCCCATCAGGTTTTACTCATTGCACACTCTATGATGATCAGTAGACCACTATTAGCAATTACAGTTACCTACTACTATTTGTAGCTGTGTTCTAATATACTGTCTTATACATCACTAGCCGTGTTCTAATAAATTGTTTTATATGTAACCTTAGCCATTTTTTTCTGCTTCCAACACAACAACTTCAGGGACAAAATGTTTACTTGCTGTCTAATATATCCCACCTGCTTCCACCAGCCATTGGAATGTGATAATCAATGTAATTCACCTGTCAGTAGACATAATGTTATGTGTGTGTGTGTGTGTGTGTGTGTGTGTATAAATACATATATACTATTAGGTTTTTTTTTTTTTTAACTGAGACAAGTCCATATAAATGTGAAAGATAGGTGGGGTTTAAATGTCAGGGCAGGCTGGAAAACCTGGCACTGTCTGAACAGGAA
>JABJVR010007725.1:0-11250 GCA_025773905.1 Chitala chitala | reverse complement strand
CCTTTCTCTCTCCCCCTCTGTATGTGTGTGTGTGTGTGTGTGTGTGTGTGTTAAAGTTTGTGCATTTAATCCAGCCTGTCAGTGAAATGGAATGGGTCCATGAGTCACTCCTTGTTTCGTACTGCTGTGTTAAGGACAGCAGCTGGATAGGAACAGACCAGTGAGCAGCTGGGCTGGAGCAGCCACACCCTTCAGAACAGACCAGTGAGCAGCTGGGCTGGAGCAGCCACACCCTTCAGAACAGACCAGTGAGCAGCTGGGCTAGAGCTGTCTAACTCTTCAGAACAAAAAACAACTGGGGGCCCAAGGTTGACTGGCTGCCCAGCCTCTACTAGGCATACTAACATTATAGAATAAACTGTTGAAAAAGGAGACTGGTAATTTCCACTGTTTGTGCTTTAGCTTTTTATTTCTGATGCCTTACACAGAGTATATAAGTAACAGTAGTGTGATTTTGAAATTTTTCCAATTGATTCTACAAGCAGGTTGCGCTGTGGGAGGAATACAGTAACACTGCAGACCTGCAGGTCAGGTGAAATGGCCAGTCTAAATTTCACTGTGTGTGTATGTTTGTGTGTACATGCAGATTTTTCCTGCACCTTGATGGTGCCCTGTCAAGAGTGTGTTCTCTAGTGCTTGGAACAGGTCTCAGGCCTCTCATGACCCTGCACAGGATATAAAGGGGGAAAACAGACAGACAGATGGTTAACATCAACCTTGCAAAGATGGCCTTATGCTTATAGCTGAAGGTGTTTAAACGTCCTTGTAATGGGCATTGTTAAGTTATGCTTTTTTAGGTATGAATATATTTCCACTGCTAAGCGATAAAGACAGAAAGAGAAGTATTCTGCTGCTGATTTCTTTTTGTGGTCATTTGATGCTGTCGTGGTCCTTTTTATACTTAGCAGTGTTTCAATGATTTGGAGATTTAAACAAACACAGAAGGCAAAACAAGCATGTTGATTTTGCATGGCAACGCAGAATGCATCCTGCTTCAGTGCATCTTTTATGCTGCGAGTGAAACGGCCAGCGTTGGGACATCATAGCACTGTACATACCGCATTTAAATCTGGATTATGCAAATCCTAACTTGTCTCTGAGCATGTCTCTGCTTGGTGACTGGGGATCTGGGTGGATGTCCCAGGGGAGCGGAGGCACGGAAATCGTGGCACAGCAGACGAGAACCCTGATCCCTAACCTCTGTGCCATCACAGGTGTGCTCTGCATAGTAATACCGTCATTAAGGAGAGACCCTTTGTTTTCACACATGGTGACTTAGTTGCAAGGTCATACGGCACGCATTCTCCTAGTCTGTTTTTCTGAACAGTATGTGCACTGGCAGATCTATCAATTAAATGTGAACCATTCAATGGGAACCTTTTCAAAGATATGTTGTTGTCCATATTGTAATAACTAGCACACAGAAGTGAGATTTAAGTTTGGGAATGGACTAGCAATAGAGGTGAAATAATGTGACTTCAGCTCTGCATTAAAGCGAGTCTGGTACAGTTTTACATTCTGGGTTTATAATTGAATGATGTTTTTTTTTCAATTCAATTCAATTTCAATTCATTTTTACATAGCACCTTTTACAAAAATGTGCCTCAAAGTCCTTTTGTGAAAGTAATTTTGTAATTTCTAATAGTGCAAGACTTGTAGAACCTGCCTTAATGATTAAAAAATACTTTTTATATCCGCAACTAAAAATAAACTGATCAATATTCCTTGGTTTGCCTTATACTGTAAATGAGTTTTGTACGGTCTAGGCTTAAATTTAAATTCAGTTAAAATGGAATATGAAACTAATAAATACAGCTATTCAGCTATAGTACAATTTAAAGGTCAAACTTTCATCTGAAATACTGAGTTGTGCAAAGAACATTTTTCATTAAAAATGGCTTTTTATTACTTTGACAGACGTGGTGTTTAAATACTTCCTAAAGTCGTGGTCTGTTGGAGCTGTAATTCCTGACAATAACGTGACATTCTGCTGACATTTAACAAGAGTTCTCAGCTAAAACTCTGAACAGCTGCCTTCATTATGATAAACACGGCAGGCAGGGATGATCGGTGGGGAATGGAAGTCTAACAAAATTACACACAGGAAGTTCCGGAAGATACCTTCTGCTCTTGTTGGGTGCAGGGTGACCTAGAAAGTGTGAAGGAAATGTGTGTGTGTGTGTGTGTGTAGAGGGGCGGTTGCCATATCAAAAAGATTTGTGTGTTAAATGGACCAGAATCTTTTAGTCTATCAGAAGATTATCCCTCCAAACTTCTGCATTGCTGTTAATGTACAACCCTTCAGCTGTAAGCCTGCACATGCACACACATGCACACACACACACAAACGCACACACACACACACTCACAGAAGTGAATGTGCACCCCATTAACACTAAACACATCTCCTGACAGCTGTCACCCTCCATACAGACACCTCAGAATAAAGATGCTTGGCGTTGAACTGCTCTGCATCTGTGAATTCCTCCACTGGAGCAGATCCAAACATCGAGGGTGCCCAACGTTACTGAAACAGGCCACATTTACGCTGTGCTGCTCCACATGAGCGCCGGCTGGCAGCACGATCTGTCTTGCTGTCACTTTTTTTGATCTTGGAACCTTTAATTTTATCTGATGTTGCATCCTTCGCTTTGGTATGTGTTGACGGCCATTGTTGAAGTGAATTTAAGCCTCCAGCATTTTCTGCTTTGTATAACAGCACTATTTTCTTTCAGTTTCTCTATAGGGGCTCCAGAGTGTCTCAGAGTGTCTCAGCTGCACCAGCTGAGGTGGTATTTCACACACATTGCATTTTGCTCAGCCCTCGTCAATTCATTGATTTTTAGAGATGTGGACGATGTGTGTAATGTTCAATGAAATGTATCGATATGATTAAACTTGGGCAGCCATTAACCAATTCTACTGATGAAAAACTATTGATGAAGGTGTAGAAGACACTTTCTGTATTGTGGTTTTGAAGTTCTCTGGGTCTCCTATCCATGTGTGTGCTCTCCTTTGTCACTTCAGCAGTACTGTTGAGACAAAGGCACCTAAGGGAGCTGCATTTCACTTGTTTGTACACATCTGCATGTTAAGCATCGCTGCCTCCTCACACATTCTACATACACTGAACAAACAAATACCATGCTGTGAAAAAGCAAAAATACGTCCTTAACACAATACTCACACAACAATAAGGTATGACCACAGGTTATAAATATAAATCTTCAGACATTGGCTGAGGTTACACAGGATAGCAGTGAGTAAACACTTGGGCTACTTTAGAGGTTAAAATGTCAGTTAGAAAAAATTGCACAAAAATACCCAGTGTCACGTGGCAGACAGTAATGTGCTGAATTCATAATGAAAGAGGAAAATGAACTGGGAAAAAACTGCACATAATGTTCAATAGGTTAATACTCATAACCAAAAAAAAAAAACAAAAAAACTGAAACTTTGACTGCAGTGCATTACAAATCAAAACTTTGAGACTAACTCTGAGTCTAAAAATTATCAGATGGGTGAGGGGGGAATATTAGGAAGGTTTGTTTTAATAAGAGTGTGGGGCAGATGTTTAAAACTCCACACCTGCACCTTCTGTTTATCTTCAGTATGTTTATCTTGGCTTTTAAGATTTTTGTGCTAGGGTATGATGAGGGCTAAGAAACTAAAGTAAAACGGCTTGTGATGTTTGCAAGTGTTGACTTTGTAAGTATTGAATTTAATAATGAATTGCAGTATTTTTAATATGCACGTTTATATATAAGTTTTTTTTTCCAAATTTGAGCAGATTTTTTTCAAAGACTTAACTTTGTCGCAACATATTATTTATTTACAAGTATATTAATAATTTAGTTGCATTTGACGGATTGAAATGTTTTGTGACAACTATGAGAATAGCTGTTGTTACAAAATGTAGTGGTAGCGCCATTTAGTGGTTACCAAAGTAATTGCACAATTATCTAATGGGCCGCATCAACGTAACTGCGAGATTTCGCAAATATACACGATTTTTCTCACAGCCTGTCTGACACTTAATGTGTTCATTTCGCGTTCTGTATTTATTACGACGTACGCCTTATGTTTAAAAAACATCGGGTGCGGTAAAAGATCCCTTTTATCTACATTCTTTTTTGTCATTTTCTCTAATTAAAGTTTGCAGCGACAACTAATTTTGAAATACTTCGAGCACGGCTTTGTTCACACCTGTCTTCTCATTTTGTCTTACCTATTAAGGAACCGAAAATTCCTTTTTCTTATATGTATTAAAGAAACGTATATCCATTTGTTTGGTCAAGTGAGGCCATTACAGAGTGCAAAGAGAGGAAACAGTGGGAAAGGAAGCTACCCAACCCAGGACAGCAGGCATGTTCGGTTCAAGCCTAAGGTCTCATGTTTAAGAGCCATTTATTTTTATATAGCGCCTTTCACAACAAGTTGTGTCAAAGCACTTCACAGAAAGAAATTACTGATAATACATAATTAACGTCAGGTGGATGATTGAGGTTTAAAGATAAAGATAAATCCAAACAACAACAGAGGACAGGAACCAAAAACTCCACAGTGTGGAGAAAAATAAATAAACCCAGGTTAACTGGCTGCCCAGACCCTCCTGGACATACTAACATCACAGAATACACAGGTAAAAATGGAGACTATGAATGTAAATAGCATAATGGAGTCCTTCTGTGCTCCAGGTGTGGGAGCAGCTCTCATTAGACTCAAGGCATTGCTTGGGTGAAGGCCCCATCTGGGAAGGGGGGATTCTCTGGGTGTCAATGAGTCTACCATGGCATCCTGCTCAGATGGTGCCCACTTGGCCACCGGGTACACATATGGGTAGAGAAGGACTGCAGAGAGGGGTTAGTATATAAAACAAACTCTGGTAATCGCATAACAAAATACCACAGGTACATTGGTAGGTACAGCAGAGCCAGCAGCATAAATTACAGTGAGCTCTGGAGACTGTTGTGGAAAAGCTAAAGTCAAAACGCAGGTCTTCAGTAGTGATTTAAATACTGAAACCAATTTGGCATCCAGGCAGACTACTCCACAGACTAGAGAATAACTAAAAACTCTCATGCCAACACTTTTATGTGTGTGTGCGATGGTAAAAAGGCATGCATTCTGGGATCGTAAGGAACGGTTTGGAGTATATGTATTAATCAACTCTGTTAAATATACCGGTGTTTTGCCTTTGAGTGTCTTGTATGTTAAGAGCAGAACTTTGACATCGGTCCTGTATGTTACAGGAAGCCAATGAAGTAACGATAATTATGGGACTTATTTGATCATCTGCTTCCAGTAATAACTCTAGCAGCTGCATTTTAGATGTGCTGTAACATGTTTAGTTTGCACTTTGTACTTCCAGAGACTAAAGCTTTGCAGCAATCTAAGCAACTGTAAACAAAAGCTTGCACTATTTTTCAGTATCTTCTGTAGAAAGAAAATGGTGCAGCTTAGCAATATTTCTCAGTTGCAGAAACCCCCCCATGTGAAACTGCACTGATATGAGAGTCAAAGGACAGGTTCGGGTCTAAAATGACACCTAAATTATGTGTTGAGTTGCTAAATGAAAAACACAGGTTGGCAGCACTGAGGTCTTAACTGAAAGCACTCCTAGCAGGATCATTACCCCCGAACAAAAAGATCTCTGATTGATCTGTGTTTAGTGATAAGTAGTTTGTGCCAATCAATCTTTCAATGTCTTTTAGACGTTTAACTAAGTTGTTATCTGGTGCATTATCATCAGGTTTAACCACCTGGTTCCCATAAACACTGGCCAGGTATAACTGAGTATCATTAGTGTAGGTATGATATTTGATAGTTGACAGCTGATATTACATATAATATTATCTAGAGGTAATGTGTAAAGGGAAAAGAGTACTGGGCCCAGCACAGGTCCCTGTGGTACTCCATATCTAAGTGCTGACATGGTGATGGTGCGCTATTGTTTGACATTTGAACATAATAATAACAATAACAGTTTGTGAGATAAGAAGTAAAGCACCTAAGAACAGTTCCACTAAGGCCCATGACAGTGTGAAGCTGGTTTACTGAAACAGAGTGATCAACAGTGTCAAAGCAGCACTAAGCTCTAACAGAATGAGAACCGTCATGTTTCCTGCATTAGATAACATTATGATATCATTTATAACTCTAGTCAGCACTGTTTCTGTGCTCTGTCCTTGTCCGAAGCCAGACTGAAACTTATCCAATAAACTGTTGGCTTCCAACTATACCTACATGACGAAAACCACCCTGACTGTGATATTACCAGATGTACCATGTTTCTAGAGTTAAATTTTGGAATATTACCAGATACTGTGAGGATAACTGATTTCAAGAACCTGAGTAGGAAAAACTGGAAGGAAATATGTGAATTTAAACTGATTATTTCACTATATTTGTGTTTGATATGTACACTAAGGCGATATACAATCATGGTTATGCCTGTGTGCATCTCTTTAGGACCGGAAATGGACAGGAATGATGTTTAACAGTAATTATACAAGCAAACACTGCAGTGGATTGGCATCCTGCCCAGGGTGTCCCCTGCCCTGTGCCCTGTGCTTCCCGTGACCCTGAATTGGATAAGGCTCTCCAGTCAGTGACAAAAGAGAAGGTTATACTACATATAAAAATATATGAAAATACATGTAAACTAATTTGCCTTAATGATTTATATTTTTACCATCACAACGAAGGATGAGGGTACACATCACTTAAGCTCCACCCAAATCACACACACTCTGTCAAGATGCACGGAAGACCCGAAGTGTACAAGTATTTAGATGCAACGAGAAGTGAAACTGTACACAACCTTGACCGCTGTGCAAGGTGTGATGAGCTTAGCTGACCAACAGCGCACAGATGGAACAAGGATGTGCATAAAATCAAGAGAAGGAACACGTATATTTGCAGCAAGCAACAAAAACACGGAAGCCGCGGAAAATCCGCCTGCGATTGGGAAGTAACAGGCAGCCTACAAGAGCAACGGGACGAACCAGTGACCCTGATGAATTAACTAAAATGTGTAGATGGAGTACTTTAAAACGAGCTGAACTTTGAAATTTTCCTGGAGCGCAAGGTTATATCAATCTTTATGCAATTTCTAAGATCATTTTCACGGTCTTAAACATCGATGATACAGTAGCTGAAGACGTCTTCGTTACCGAAATATGGTAATTAACGCAGTCAAACTGGAAGCCTTTAACGAAGCAAATAATAATACAAAACAAAAAATAAACAAAATAACAGTGATTTGCACAACGTAGTAAAAACGCAGTGCTTCTTTTATATAGTGGAAGTCACGCACGCGCTGATATGTCATTCTATTAATTAACTTTAATGACGAAAATGTACCTTTTGTTTCAGAATTTATGCTGCATTATGTATTTTATATACTGTGATTTGTTATTAATTTTACATTTGGTGCTTTAATGGCGCGCCTAATTAATCAAACTATTTACAAACTTACATTTATAACGACTGAGTCTTTATAATTATTTAGTGTTTAGAAATGAGATTAATAATTCTGCATATGACTTTTCACAACGCACGTATCTACGGACCAGTAAATTACAACAAATGTAGAGTTTAGGATATCGGACTCATCCTCTCCACCGCTAATATTCAGTGTCTGCGGATATATGCGAAATGCACATGAAGTTATCGTAGCACATCATCCGACGCTGTCCTTTAGCAGGAAACTACAGCATGCAGCCCGAACAAAGCGGAATCAACACATGATTTACAGTCGTCGGAGTAATCATGGCCAGTCCAGTGCAAGACAGTGAGTCAGTGCGCCCCGTTGGCAAAGCGAAGCTGAAACCGTGGAGGAAGCATCGGCAACGGGTGCTGTGTGTCAAAACAGACAAGAGACCGACAGTGCAAGCGCTGCCACCTTGGATGCGTTTGTATTTTTACGGAATGCACGGAATCACGCTGGACATCGTCTTGTCATCGGTGCATACTTTCCTGGAGTACAATGATTTCAGACTGCTGGGGTTCTCGTCACCTTACCATTGCATAGTGCACTCTGTCACTCATTTCGCTTTGGAAAAAATATATTCACAGAAAACAAGCTTTCAGGGAAGCCCGGTCATTTTTCATTGCATATTTTATCCTTCTTTGCACATTGGGCTCCAGATTTTAATTAGTAACACAATTGGTTGGATCGATCACGTCAAACGCGTGCCAGTCGTGGACTTTGCTATGCAGTACATCATTGCACTGTACTACTCTAAAGTGTTTCTCCAGGGATTTTTAAGCCTTCAATACTGCAGCCCGGGGGAACGGGGCCAGGTGGAGCTGATCCGAGAGCAGAGGTTTGTCCGTGGACTACCCGGCATCGTGCGGTTCGCGTTCTTCGGGATGCATGGCTTTCTGGATGAGGTCGTTTTCACATCGGTGTTTAATATGATAGAAAAATCAGAGAAGGCCCTAAACGGCCATACATCCCTGTGGTCCTTTTTCATATACGGAAGCTGCAGCTTCGTCGTGGAGAAGCTGTACGTGTATTTGCACTTCGAGCGCGGGTGGAATACGTGGAAACGGCTCCCTATTTACATCGCTTTCATTTACACGTGGGAGCTTTGTTGGGGCTTGGCGCTGCGGTACTGCAACGCCTGCTCCTGGGACTACTCTCACTACCCGCTTAATTTCATGGGTCTCGTTACTCTGCTGTACCTGCCCGGCTGGATCTGTCTCAGCCTGTACCAGGATGTCCTGTCCAATGTGCTGATGCGAGTCGTGCGTGCGAAAGATGTGACGTCACTGGACATCCGAGTTAAAGAGAAACAAGCACATACATCTTATTAAGAAGCACTTTATTACAGCATTGACCGTACCCTACAGCATGATCACATGACTTCCCAGTGGTGTCGATTTATAATTGTATATAACAGCGTTTTTTCTCATACAACCTGAATTAATGTTTTTTATGCAACATGAATATTATACAGACTTTTGAAGTGTAGCATTTTTGTGGACTAATACTATATTATTAAAAAGCTGAAACATATACATAATACATATATGATAGCATGTTGAAGGTTGTTTGCCAGCATTTTCACTGTTCTGTACTCATGCTTTAATTAGACTTCAGTGTGAGTTTAGACTGAATGTTGTTCCCTTAACACAACTGTGAGAGGCTCAGGGCTGTTGCTTTGAAATGGGTTAATTGTAACCGTAGTATTTAATGTTAATTAGTTCATACTCACATTTTTGTGGTAGAAATGTACCTGGAGACATGAGGTGATGATCAGACAAAGGTAACAGTAGTAGTGACACACTAAGGCAAAGAACACACATGTTTCATACCTGTCACAAAACATTTCAGTACTGTTCTTTAGTTAAGTCGCTTTAATTACTGTCATGGGCCATTGTGACTGGAATGGAGAGATTGTTTCCTGTGCAGTACCAGACTTAGCCACACAGAACTGGACTCAAAGTGTTGCTGACTATAGCCAGTTGTGACGCAAACCTTGTAAACAAAGGCTGCCTTCTGACTTCAGTAGAAGTGCCACATTTGCAAGTCAACTGAGCATTGCCTCAGGGAGTTTGATTACGCCATTTGTTTGCACTGGCTCCTGTGGTTTGGTGCTGTATGGTAAAAGGGGCAGAAGGCTTAGTGAAAACAGGTGTCGACTGTGGGCTTGAGAAAGCTTGTATGTTCAGTAATGTGTTCTTATGTGTTGAGCAGCTTAGAGTTAAATGCTCCCTCATTATAACTGACTAGTTGAGTCTATCAGAGCAAACATGGAGGCATTTCAGACACCTTACATTGTGTTGTCAGTAATTTGAATTTTGCTGTATGATCTCACAGTCAACAGGCTAAACCTATTTTCTTACTGTCAGGTTCTTTATTGCTGATTTAAACACCGACTGAAACAGTTTTTATAATCTGTTAGTTTTTTTAACATGTGAAACATGACGTTCTTTAATCAGTTTTTTTTCCCAAACAATAAATCTGACAGAAAGAACTAAATATGTTGTCTGACAAACAGTCAATTAAAATACCTTTAAAATTCAAAGCAAGCAATTCCCTGTACTACATTTATAAGTGTTAAATAATGAGTCGTGTGCAGACTGTGTGCTGTGTTTGTAATGTGTTGTCTTAGCAAGTTGAATGATTAACATTGTCCAGGGAGTACAGTTATCTTTGGGACCTTCAACCTCTCCCTGAATGTGCCAGTGGAATGTTGCCATGGAGACTGCAATACACCGATTGCTACCCTTTGACTCGCAGAATCGCCAGCCCGACGTCCCGGGGCTATTGTGTCATCCAGTCGGGCTACTAAAATGTATTTCTGCCCTGCTCGTCGGGCTCTTATAGGGAGGAAAAATATATTTCAATGCTTTTGCATTCCCTTACAAATTTGGTCGGGTAATTATGTTGTATTTCATTTTAGGGTATCAGGAGCCACTATAACTATGTGGGGTATTGAAATCGCGTTTGAATGCGCGCTCGCTTTTTCAGTTTCAGTTCGCGATCGCATGAACTGTGTATAGCGAGCAGCAGTACTGATTTGTCACACACCTGGAACATAAAACCCCAGCAAGACCAAAGAGCAGAGAGGTGGAGACCGATGCACGGGAGGAGAAAACTGATGAAGGAGATGCTGTGTCCTCTACATCAAGTGGCATTTTATTATCTGTGACTTCAGTTGATATTTCAGATGAATTATGTTCTATATTGTTCTTACAAGCTCATAGAATTTCCAGTTCAGTTAGAACCAAATATTTGTATTGATGATTGTAATTTGATAATTTTATACGATTATTTGTGTCTTTTAAATGTTTTTGATTGATGTTTTGTCTCCTTTACAATATTTTATATTTTAAATAATGTCTTTTTTATTCTGGCTACTTAAGTTCATTTCGGGCTACCAAAATCGGAAGAGTGCCTGCCCGAAGGGCTACCAGGGATTTTTTAAGTTTTAAAATTATTGCTAACCCTACCTTCAGCCCCTAAGCCTATAAATTAGTCATTTAGCAGACACTTTTATCCAAAGCAACTTACAACATTTCATAGCTGTTACAATGAGCTAGCATAGGGTGTCTTGCGCAAGAACACAGCAGCTGGAAGGGCTGGGATTCGAACGAGGTGACTTCTGCACCCCAACCTGATGTACTCCCCATTGAGCCGCCTGGCCACGACCCTAACCCGAGCTCCAGCCCCTCTCCTGGTCCTAACCCTAACCCTAGCTCCAGCCCCTCTCCTGGTCCTAACCCTAACCCTAGCTC